>JAHZNB010001417.1:0-36098 GCA_027744295.1 Callyntrura guangdongensis
GTTACATAGAGGTTTGGGGGTTTTATAGTGAAAAATTTAAGTTTCTTTCGTCACTTTGCTACTATTACTTTGTAGGTTTATTTTCTGTATACCATCACCCAATAAAGTGCAGCTTCATATTTTTTGTGGTTTAATGTTATGCTACATCATAATAATATCTGTGTAATTTGTGATTGTTGCCCCTACCACTGACCCCACTCTATTTACCACTTTTCCTGTCATGTCCTTCTGCCCACAGCTAAATCACGAATGATTTCCATGAAGAATTAAATCATCTATACACACAACAACACCTCGAGTTTTTTTATAACGAAATATTAATAGAGTTAATATCCTATTGTTAAACTCTCTCTCTCTCTCTTTGGTTATGGTTTCTTTTGGTGATGTTGAATACACACATCATTCTTTTGTTAGCACAGTTGATAATCATGATTATACGGTTGTCGGGCTATTCATTCCACTTTTACACACTTTCATGCTCATTTCTTTTTGAGTATCAACATATTCCCCTTCTGTGCCGTTCTCTATGTCCCTCTTAATGGTTACATGTTACCCTATTCCCTCTTTCTTATTTTGGAGATGTACTTTTATTATTGTGTTATGTCGGTTTGCACACCTCCAGCACCAGGAGCAGCAAGAAAAGGAATCCGGTTCCGCACTCCGGGAGTCCATCCACGAGGAATCTTCCATCACCACTGTATAACCATACGGCCTGAAGAAATCGTGTTACGAAGAGGGACAGCGACACAACAATAAACACGAAGGCTCATTCTTCCATTCTTTGAAATGTTTTCTTTTAATTTTTCGCTTTTGAATTTGAAGCAGTGTACAACAAGCTTTATAAAAAAGTCTATTACAGTTTTCTGCTGAATGAGGATAGCCGTCAGATGATGATGAACATGATTTCAAAGCAGAGTTGACCGAGGATATTTCGAACAAAAAAAGCAGGAAAAAACTGAAAATAAGTTAAGTGAGTCGTTTAAAGAAAAAATTGTGACTGATTTGATAAATGTAAAGTCAAAAGTGCGGAGAAAAGGTAATGAAGAAGTTTACAAGTTTGGTGGTGGTGTGGTATACACTTCACCTAAATCTACACCTTTAACCAAGCGCATGTTTGTGTCTACCTACCTATAATATAGCCACCAGCAGCAGCATAAAATATATCCCGAAAACCACAGGACTCCTTTTTCCATTTTTGATCCGGCAGGTAAAATCCACATAATTAAGTGGTCAACTGGTACTTCACAGGAGAGGATTTCTGGCACATTAGCATTCATTTTTTTAAAACATAAAAAGTAAATATTATCATCAGCAACATGACGCCTAAAAATTCCAATGTTTTTTTTCTGGCTTTTACGCAGCGCTGTACATATTTCCATTGTACTTGCTTTGTCGAGAGTGGAAAGTAGGTAAACCTCAATAATAGGAGGTAAATAATGATGTTTTAAGGGGATGTACATGAAGTAAATAACGAAATACCAGTTTACTCACAATACAACACATACTGCTACGTAACATTTTAATACAACAAGTGACGTGTGAAAGCTAATGTAATTTAAACTCATCACGTGTCCCATAATAGCCATGTCGGCCTCCTGGTAGTTTTTCCTTATTATTGTTTGATTAAGTTGTTGTAAGTGATGTGATGATGATAAATATGAATGAACATTGTGGACTTGGATTTACTGCAACTCAAATTTTAAACGGTTTTTGAGCTAATACTTCGGTCTACTTTTTTATTTTCTGCATAATGCATACACGTACAACAATGAAATCATCAGTTGTGCTCCCAAAATATCAGACGAAAAGCCCTCAAGTAAAAATATTAATTATAATTGAGCGTAGCAGCGCTGTTTTAAACTTGTATACAAGTTCACTGTCAGATTCTTAAATCACGACAGATTATGTATGCCCTACATGCATTGATAGTAAGTGGAGTCGCAACGATCTTTGAAGATGACACTTGACAGATGACAATAGGAAAAGCTTGTAATAGAATTGAGCAGACAGAGGTGTTTGCTACTTGCTCCTTTGCATGTATTGTTTTAGGTAGGTATATCATTCCGATGAAGTGTATTGAATAAATTCATGTAAATCACAAGCAAGTCTAACACTGCATAATGTAAGTTCGCTGCAAGACTCCAGAGAGTATTCTCAACTTGGCTTAAGCAACAGCGCAGCCTAATTTACAGAAAAGTATATAAAGAATTGAAAATACTGTTGCTGTTTTCTTTAACGAGAAAATGCATTTTCAGGACGCGGATGAAAGCGCATATCTGTACATGGTGGGGGCTCCTTCCTACACGCAGCGTTTTGACACTTGCTGGAATCGAAACTAATGGTAAGATGATGGTAGGTATCAAAGATCAATTTCATTATGGATAGGTAATAATGGAAAATACAAGACGCAGCTAACTTGTATTAAACTGTTGAAATACAATTGGAAAGATCGTTTAAACAATACATATCTGTATAAAAGTGCCTTTCAGTTTATTACCATTATCGTAAAACATTAAAGTGCTCCTGTTGATATCTCAGTTATTGAATGACGCTTCAAGGTGTCCCTAATCTATCATTTAATCAAGAAGTAGGATCATTTGAAAAAATATATTCCATTTCCAGCAGGAAACTTAAATGTACAATGTTACTTATGTCGATATAAAAACATTTTTAGAATGCCACCAAATCGGCTCAGAGGGAGGTTAAGGAAAAATCATCCGATAAAAACAATGCAACATGCATAACCGCTGCTGTGTTTAATGAAGACATCATCATATTGCATAACACGTTTATTCGTTAACATATTCTTTGTCGATTAATGAGAGAGTAAGGAAAATGCATTCTAACAATAAAAAGTTCGTTAGATGTGCATTCGGAAATTGACGGGTTGATATTTAGAAACGATGGGTGATAGTGATAACACAATGATTGGTATATTGCAGTGAGATGTAATAAGACTTTTATTTATAAAAGATCATTGGTAGATTGGGTATAATCAATGACTTTGATAAGTCATTGGGTATAATAAGATAAGTAAATTCAACCATTGTCTCTAAGGACATTAGCTAAAATTTTAATAACATAGAGGACAAAAGTGTTATTTATTTTTGTTGCGTTTCTTGTGACAATACTTGCACTTATTCCTATCAAACAACATTAGTGATTTACACACTCCCTAACTGCATCTATAAGAAACCTTTCGTCAATCTATTTTAATCAATATTCTAATTTCAAAGAGAATTAGTCAGTTTGGTAAGTGGCTACTTTAAAATGGAAGATATTGAGATGCCTGTTGTTGCGACAGTTTCTCCAGACATTGTGGATGGTCCTCATGCTGGTAATCCCCAACCAGGACCCCCATACACTATCTCGGAGGTTATAGCATGCAATTTTGTTCCTTTCTTCAATAAAATAAAAATATTGGTCATTACAATATTACATAGCATGTGTCCGTGTGTTTTTCATACAGGCGCAATGCGAAAGAGCCGTGTTCATTTGGGAACTTCACGAGAATACTTTTCCATTACCCGTGATTCCAGCAAAGGTCATAGTGAATCCACTGGAACCCGAAAGGGACTCGAGCTTATCAATTATTGACTTAATGGACAGTGTGCCTTCAGGACGGTTTATTAGAGGTCAAGAAGTAAACAGACCTGCCGAATGGCAGCTTTATTTGCAGAAAAACCCAAAGGATGAAACCGAGTATCAAATCACCTTAACTTGTGAAAAGATTTACCTACAAGCTTCAGTCCACATATTGGCAAAAGTGTCGTGTGAAATCATAGACGATGGAGGTGTGGTGATATGGAGTAACGGTGACGTGTGTAAGAGAGCATTCATATTTTATGACAACACGAACAACTTAATCAGCTCAGTCACAACCTAATTTACTTTTTCATTATAATATTTTCTCGTGTAAAAGATGATAGCGAGGTAAAGCCTTTTTCTCAGGGAACCACTCACGCAATTAGTTTTGGAAAAAAGTCTGACTTACAGGAGAACCGAGAGGAATACGTAAAAAATGGTGTTCTCCGCTTCCGACTACGATTAAATATTTACACCGATTTAACGGACAAGACAGTCGCTCAAAGTAATGAGCATGATCGATCATCAGCAAAGCGACGACGTCTGGAAAGTGGATTAGAACCGGGATTAGTTGATTTGCTGTCCTCACTCAATAGCTTGTGGGAAAATAGACAGCAAAGTGGCGATATCACCATTTTATGTGGCGAGGAGGAAATTAAAGCGCACCGGTTTATTTTATCAGGTAACTGTTTTTATTAAGAAAAGCTCCCTGGAGTTCAGAATTCCCTAGAATTCAATTGAGTAGCTTGCTACTTATTTATAAGTTTATTTAATGCTCCATTTTTGTATTCATAATTTCAAAAGAAAAACGTGTAAAGCGTTCAATTATTCATTTTGTTTATGCAGGTCGGAGCAAAGTGTTTATGGAGATGTTGGAAAGCAGTATGGAGACGACTGAAAAGTCAACTCGGATTATCAAAGTGGAAGAAATATCCCCTGAAATTTTTACCTCTATGCTGGAATTCCTCTACTTGAACGTAACAAGTCAATTTGATTGGACGAATATTGATCATATTTGTGCTTTAATTTACGCAGCAGATAAATACTGGATCACCCCACTGACGACTCGCTGTTATCAAAGCCTCATGAAACTAATGAATTTGGAAAACTTTGCAAAAATTGTAAAAGTTACCTTTATGTATAATTGTGGAAAGCAGTTCAAGGATCAAGTACGCCACTTCTTTGAAAGGTACAAAAAATTAATTATTGCCTTTTAATAAACTTAAACGAACGTGCAAGTATAGAATGAATTTCAATATACAATCTACATTCCATTTACAGCAACCAAATTACTTTGAACAGTGTTGAAAGCTTTCGCCAGTTTGCCTATGATGATTTTGAATATTTCTGGAGACTTTTCTTTTACACACCATAGAATTATTTTTATATTCCTCTGTTTTTTGGTTAATATAATTTATCTACTTGTTCAATCCCATGTACATACACATAAGGTAATCATCTAAACGTAAACTTCATGTTTCAGAACAAGGTGGTGTGAAAATGTATTTAAAATGTTTCATGTCCTTTTGATAATTGAAAATCATAATAATAAAATTTAATTGTTGCTGCAACTTACTCTATATGCAAACCTGCTACGTTACACATGTCAAATCTGACTCAAACTGCACCCACTAGGCATTAGTTTTCACAAATATACTGTCAGTGTCAGCAATCAGCAATATTGAATAAATAGCGAAATACACATGCATTACCTATGTGTCAAGCAAAATAACTAATGTTTTAACCCGGTGGTTTTCTTTATAGGGTCGTATTTACCAAAAATATGTATCAACTCTGATGCAAAGCTACTTGTAAGCTGAATAGCCTAGCCTCATGTATACAAAACAATGAGCTTCTTTGCGTGCTTGCGGTTTGCACGCTTGCTCTTTGTCTATGGTTGGCACTTGGCATTTTTTGTCTAGGCTAGCAACTTGTGCGATGGTTGTAAGTTGTAACATGTGGGAATACCTTGTTGATTTTTGTGACTTGATCCCAATCCTAAGTTTGGGAGCTCTGCCATAACAGTTTCTCTATTAATACTCCCTTATTGTGTCAGTAAAGAGTAAAAGTTTTCATTGCTGCATCTAATAATCCTGTTATAAGCATGACCATGCAGCATGTTATTAATAAGCTCTTTGAGCATGACGGTCATATTCACATATAGTCATTAATGCTGTTACATGATTTTACACGAATACGTAATGTTATGGTCCCAAGCCAAATTAAATTTGTGATACAATTCTCCCCAATTATTTTCACTTTGTTGACTTTACAGTCTTTTTGGTATCTTTGTCGCTATCATTGCCACAAATCATCCAACAGAACGATAAAGGAATTTTTTCTATGTCTTCCTTCCCCTTTATCCTACAAAGACCATCTTTCAGTTTTCAAGTTAGAGGATCATCTTCACTCTCGATAAAATTTACAACTTCCCATGTCCCTAGTTTTGTAAACGGTTGCCTGCTTGAAAAGCCAATTCTCCAAAATGACTTTTACTAGCCATCACCTGTCATACTTAAAATTTCAAATGATGATGAACACATGAGACACTCAAATTGAGAGAGAGGGAGGCAGTCGTATCCTTTTCTTCAAAGGAAAATTGTTTAGGTTATAGTAATAACTTGTCACACAAATGAATATGGTATCATATTATTTGTAAGCAAAGCTTTTCCACAAATTCCTTCCCACATGTGTCAACTCACCGGGACCACATATCATGATGATACTTCAGTGCCTCTACCTCCTTCCAGGGAATGAGCTCATCTGCCTCTTATCTGGATGCTAAAAGCAACTTTACTAAAATGATACAAACGAGTTGGCTAAAGAGCATCATCATAATCATCGTAATCATCATCATCGTCATTCATTATATTACCTGACCAGTGTGTACAGTGCCACAACAAGGTAACCCTCACTCACTCTTTCTGTTTTTGTTATTGTGCTCACGAGACATTTTCAAAAATGTTTATGATGTCTTCTTCAAGTCATAAAGTGGACTTTTAGGAAAGGAAAAGGAGAAAAAGAAGGAGGGAAGAGGAAGAGAAACATGTTGGAAGTAGGCTGAGGATGAACAAGTATCGCTGTTGTAATAAAAATGTTTCTAAAATTTCACAACAATACGCCAGTCAAGAGCCGTGTCCTCACCACACCACCATCATAATATAATGCCACAGTCACGGTTTTCCTTTCTTCAAAGAAAAGTCGTTCAATCATAAAAAGAAAGGTGGGTTTAAATGCATACTAGTAAGCACAAAAGAGGAAAACGACAGGGAATCAACTAAAATATGCCTATTACCCACTCAATAATATTCTAATATAAGCCAGCATTTTGTTGTGTGTTTCATCTCCGCCTCCAGTTTTCCAGTCGTCGAGAGAGAAGGATGAAATGTAAAGTCAAGTGGAAAAGGTAGCTCTCGACTCCTTATCCATCTTTCCACTTTCCGTCATTGTTACCGCAGAATAAGGATCACTTGAGATTATTATTATTATTGTCATTGTTGAACTTTGTAGTAACAAGCAGGTAATCATCTTAATAAATAGGGTACACACAACAATGAAATGTATATACTTGTCATAAAGATATTACCTAGATCCCTACTGATCATCATCATAAATGTGTTATGTTATTTTAAGTTACACAAAACTACACTGTCTTTCTTGCCAGGAACAAGTCACAGCTTTATCAACCTGCAACAGGCAAAACGCTCAACGCTCTGCTTGCTTACTGCTTTGCTCACTATCGGGCAAACAACGTCAACAAAAAGCATGAATATTATTGTAAGCCTAGCATCTCTGCATTATTTCGGAGAATGGAACAAAGAATCGTGAATCTTGCTGCATGAATGGCATGAGAGCATGGTAAGGTATGTTTAGTAGTGCGTTCGATGATGATGATGATGATTGCTGTGTGGCACAAACGTTACCACATGACATGGTTTGGTTCGTTAGACAAGACATCTTTTTATTATTATGCTTTGAAAACGAACAAACAAGCGTAATAATATGTAGTGACAGATGGATGGACGATTGGACGAGGTGTAGAGGAAACCTTAAAAGAAATGAGTGGAACGAATGAGTTTATGGTTTGGATTGGGGATGAAACGTGCTGTCTAGAGAGAAAAGGGATACCCTTGTTGCTAATAAATAAAGCGTATTGAGAAGACTTGACTATTGGCATTTTTTGGCACTTACATATAGTCAATAGTTTTTTTGTGCAGTAAAGGCAAAACCGCTTGGTTAAGACTAGTTAAGAGCCCTTTTGAGAGCTGATGCGGCTTCGTTTTGTTGGACAAATATTTGTTTGGACGCGAGGACGCGTGTAGGACAATATAATTTTGTTTGGCAGTTTTATTTTCCTGTATAATTTCAGGTTTTAATCATTTTTCAAAATTAATAGCTTGGCCGGAAGAGGGCTGACTTGAATATAACGTCAAGATTTCCCTAACTCAAATACAGTAGCAAATATTATCAATTACTAAAATGCCTATCGTATATAATTTCTCAAATGCGACTTTCGATTACATTCTATGAGGTCAGAAAAATTGAAAATTTGGACACCGTGTCATTATGAGCAATAATTTTTAACGCGGATAAAGGAGACAAAGAAGGAAGTTTATTTACACGTTGGAGTAGTGCTGTCTGCAAAATGACTACTTTTATTTGCTGCAATGTGTAATTACGTATGTACAAGTATAGAAAATTATATTTTTCCCTTAAATATAGCTTTGCTCCAAGAAAACCAAACATTTTTTATTTTATTGACTGTCATAAGCACAAAAATGACTGTGATGTGGTTGCAAGATATAATGAAAAATGTATCCCTACACTCCCTTTTTGTGGCACAACAAATTATAGTGATGATTGGTGGTCTTTATGCAAACTACCAAAAATGGACAATTTTTTTTAGGTATATTACAGTTCAATAATCTATTTTTTCCTGGCTCCTGTCTTTGACTTTGAACTCGTATTCCTACTCATGTATAACCACGTTTGGCAAAGCATTCTTTGAGCGTCACGTTTTACAAGTAAGTGTTCCCCTGTAAAAAGATACACGGTTGCTCTTTAACAAAAATCCAACTTGTATTTATTGCTTTTTCTAAACACTAGAATTAAGTTGCAATGAAAATGTGAAAAGGAAACACGAGAAGGAAACCCTTTAATTTTGCACGCTCACTATCCTGCATCGCCTCTCCCACTGATTTTTTAAACCAAACCCTAATTTTAAGGCCTATTGAAAGTCATTTCAAGCAGAAAAAAGTCATCTTGTCTTTACATGCATATTATTACGCCAGAAGCAGCCAGTAACAGGAATCGTCTATTTATTTTGTTGATTTGTTCCACTTCCACAACCCCAGTAGTCAATGAACATAGGCTCTAATTTGGACGAATACGAAATATCGATTATAGAGAGATAAATATATTGTTAGCACAACCTGAAAACATCAGAAATAGACTCATCTACGATGTGTTAGAAAGGCAGAAACGTTAAAGTACAACGAAGCGGTTGCTTAGTTAGTTCCTCCATTTACTACTACCATCTTCGGTTCGTACAAGTCATAAAAATGTAGAACAAGATAAGAAACAAGCATAGGTACGTGGCACAGCATCCAAAAAAAACTTATGAAATGAGGCTTGTAAAAGTGGCAGCAACCATCTCTGAATAACAGCAAAAGAAGCAGGAATATTACCGTCAGTCAACCACACTATGCTAATCAGCAGTAGTACACCCCGACATCAATTTATTATTGCCCTCACAAAAATAGTTAAAATAGTAGCAATGGAATAAAATGAACATGTATTCACATTGCAATTTTTATGCCCAGCCCTAAAAACAAGCAAGCTGACAATTGTATAATGTCAATAAATATTGTTTCAAAAACTTGGTAATATGAATCCCCAGCAAGACACTTAAAAAGGCACTAAACCAAGGTTCGTGTTGCTGTTGCTCCAGTGCACATAGAGTGTAGCTAATTTTACACGTAAAACAGTTTCGTTGATTTTTGTCCTGAGAAAAATAAGTCATTTTTGTCATGAACTGCTTTCTTTATTCTCCTCTGGCACAACGCAGCAACTTGTGAACAAAGAGAAAGAACAAGGTAACTTTTTGTCATATGGCCGTGTGTAAACTTAATTGAGCAAGCAAAAGCATAATCGTTCTGTCTGGTTCTCCTCTTCACAACCACCACCACCGTTTCGGTCGATATAATTCTAACGATGTACGTTTTCCTAAATGGATAATAACAGGTCACATTACTGTTGTTTTGCTGGTAGTAAATACACCCGGCTGATGCATGAGAACGGTGTGCTAAAGGTTGTAATAATAACATAATACCAATGTCGTAATCTTTAAAACCTCCAGAGTTATTAAGATGGACAATGGAGAGTAATTAACAAACGAAATGGTGATGCATTTTCTAAGGATTTATAAGAGTAAAAAAAGTCTACAAACTTTTACGATTTTTCTCGTGTGTTTTTATGGGTTGAGAAAAGGCGTTAAACAGACTTAAAACAACTTCACATTCCCGTTTTCGCCTTCGTCTCTCTAGTCCGGGTACATAATATATACTCTGTACTACTACAACAGCTCTCTCATTATCACGAAAAAGTGAGCCCGAGAAGGAATAAAGCGAAACTCATAAGCACACAATTACTATCACACATCTCACACTTGGTGCTTTTTTAAAAGGCTCAATTAACCACAAAAAAGAGATACACTCAACAAGATGGGAGAGATTACAACAGTGAGGGATGGTTAGGCGCTTATGGCTATGGCTTGTTGGAGAAAAAGAAGAAAAAATTAACAACCTGTGTACAACTATATCAGTGCAAGTTGGTTATTTGGGTGAGAGCTGGATGGATATCTTGATGTGATAAGATTACGGAATGGATGGTAGTACTGGTGGTGATGATGGTGTTCTTCTTGATAGCATTTGCAGTATAATAATCCAGTAATGAGCAACCAGGGAGCATATGTTATCATTCTCACAAAAACATTAATTGCTTTGCTCGTTCATTTATAATAGAGCTCACAGGCTTGCACGTTAAACCTTTTCACAGGCGGAGGAACAGGCACATGGAATGCTAAACTAGCGACCTGTACAATATACGGGATGGTGGTGGTGGTGCATATAAGCAATCACGTATAATTTTTTTAAAGAAATGTAATGTGTTTTCACCTCTTTGACCTTTTTCAACTTTTACTGCGGAGAGACCAAAAAAGAGAGAAGATGAGGGAGCTTACCCTCTTTGTATGTTTGTATTTATGAGCGCATGTGTGTGCGACATGGTATGACTTTTGGCTGTAAATCTTTTCTTTAAGTACTATTTGCCCAAAAAAGTGAAATGTAATTTAAACGGTTGGGGTAGATCCTTCAGGCTGACACTGTTGGACTTCTCCAGTTGACAGACCAAACGACGGCTGTATAATATGAATAAGTGGGGAGTTGGTGATGAAGTGGATGTGGTTGATAAAGCAATTCATAAAATAATAATACCTAAACCAAACGAAAAAATTGAATTATGTACTATAAAAAGGAGTGGGGCAGTGGCTTGTGGGTTGACTTTTTAAAAATTTATTCATGAAAATGTTTGATTTAGGAGATGCTGGATTTGGCGCATTAAACACGGTATATCAAGGTCAAGCGATCTTGGCTGATGCGACAACGGGAAAGGATTAGTGAATTAATGAGTAATTGAGACGTCCTGACACCTGATAAGCATCCAGTGCTATTAATTTATCAAACAGTTATCTCATTTGGTATCAATATTCACAATTTGGCTCCATGTAATTTTTGTGGTCAATATTTTGCATCTCTCCTTAAACTTGAAAATTGCTCCATCATGGTGTCCATCATTTTATGCTTTTTTTGTCGATTGTCCTTAAAAACTTTAATTGCTTGGACGTTGGACATAAATTAGTTTGATACACTTTATTTTTTGTAACATTTTAAAGCACACAATTAATACAGCTTTAGAATACTTCGTTAAACTAGGTCAGTCGGATGGAATTCGCTTTGGACGACAGGTTGTGTAGGTACGTTCCCGTTCAACGATACACACGGTATACCAAGATCACTTGAATTTTTAAGCATAATGATAATATTCAGTATAACTATAAACAATTTCCACATACTATTTCATTTTCACCTATTTGTACTATCATCTTGCCTTATTGTTCGTCATAAACTTGTATTCTTGTTCGGCATATCTTACAGGCTGTAATTATTTGGGGAACACATAATTTGAAGATAAGCGCTCACTTTTATTCTTGTATCCTATATTATTACTCGTTTTAACGATCTAACCTTTTCAGTCAAAACTTTCCTGACAGGTAAAAATAACAAACCATTGGCCATCAAATTCATTTAGGAGAGAGCTGGAAAAGATAATAGTATTTTCCTACAACCTTTTAATTTGATTTCTTTGCTGCCTGAAAATCTTTACTAGTACATACATACTGATGCGGTTAACAAGGTTTGTGTCCTATGGGTAGATAAACTCGCATGTGCAAGAGCAATAAACATGGACCGGTATCTTTTGGTTCTATCTTGGTTTCCTGCCTTCTTTAAAAAAATAAACTTTTTCACTAAAAAGAGAGGAGAAAATTGATTATGACTTGGTTGTTGTTGATGTACGAATGTTTGTGGCGTATCTCTTGCATTGATCATCAATATGACCATGAGTCGAGATCGCAATCTTAGCCCACTGCAGTGCACTGCCGAGCTAGCCAGGCTAACGACGACGTATGTAGCCTAAGTGAACATTATTCAGACTTTCAAACGACGATAAATATAAAAATGCAGGGCTCACAATTTTGTGAGCGAAAGACAAGATATTATTTTGCAGAGCGAAACGTGCCAACAACAGGTGTGGATTATTTGAGATGTCTGTAATCTGTTATCTTGTTTCACTTCCTATCAGTTTTTGCATACTCATATATCTCACATATGTATTATGTTACTGACAATAAGTGTATAGTATTGTATAATAATATAAAAACAAGCATGAGTTTTTGAATAAATTCACGCGTTTACACCAACTATTGTGCAACAAGATGACAACTATCGTCAAATTTTATTTAATACAATTTTAGGAGACATATCATATGACGACAACAAATACACTAAATTAACGGATAAGCATTGATATGATAGCATTATGGTAATAACGAACTATGTACACTACTACTACTGCACTGGAATTAGTTTTACTGTATTATAATTTGCAGTAATTAAATACAAAATGGTGCCAACGATGCCATTGTCATTTCTACTATCAAAATAGAAACCGACTTTCGTTTTCGTACTATTAACTGTTCGTGATGCTATAATGTGATGGCGATGCCATAAAACTTAACATAACCAATTTGAATGAACATTTTTTTATGTAAATAGAGCTAAAAGAACGAAAGAAATGGAACCAAAAAGGATGAATTCCAGCAGATTTGTTACTTAAGGTTTGATAGTTTTTTGTTACCTATTACTTCATCAATCCATTCGACAAAACTGGAAACGTCAGTAAAAAAAAAAATGGAACCAAAAAGGATGAATTCCAGCAGATTTGTTACTTAAGGTTTGATAGTTTTTTGTTACCTATTACTTCATCAATCCATTCGACAAAACTGGAAACGTCAGTAAAAACTGCTGGCAGGTCACATCCTGATCCAAAAGATGCGATCCCACAGAGATATGTTGTTACATTTTCGTCGCCAGGGCCTTTGTAGTCGCACTTCAAAGGGCCTCCCGTGTCATACTGTAACAGTTATGTAAACTGCTGATTAAGTCCAATTACTTATCTGATCAATGTTATCATTGCTTGTAGTAAAAAACTCATACAGAACATGCTCCGCGACCACTACCACCAGCACAGTTTGCTCCCTTCATATTTTCTTGGAAAAGCTTTTCAAGTCTAGTTTCCTTGTATTTTTCCATGCAGTCTTTGTCCGACATAAGTTTAACTGTCGCATTGTTCAGTTGTGTCGGCAAACGGCCATTTTCAAACTTCAAGCCCCATCCGTAAANCTTCAAGCCCCATCCGTAAACTGTGGCGTTAATGTTTTCTGCCAACACAATTTACATTTACAAGGATAAAATTGATGTTAACGTATCATTCTTTATCGTAAATAAAATTATTTATTTTCCATATTATATGATTGCTGATTATACTTTGTATCGTCTTACCATAATGCGATTCATTGAGTTCACGATCGTGTTTGTAGTTTAAAACAGGATAGTCGTCACAAAACGTTTTTGCTTCAGTTTCATTAGGTATATTTTCTTGTCGAAAACGCACCTGAATTAATCCAATATCATTTTCGTGTGTATTCCTAAAAGCAATGAACACATGAAATTAAAATTTTCTTTAAGGAGCTAATAGTTGGCGCTTTTCTTGCTTGAGTCCAGTTACTTACTCATTGTATGTGTTGTTGCCGTCAGTAAAATGAAAAGGTTTAACTAGTTCTAAATCCGTTTTGTTTACATCATCTCCCTTCAAGTCAAAGTTTCTGCGCGATAGTATAGTGTGCATAGTCAATCATGACATAGAATTTTGCAGAAAATATGACGTCTGCACAAGCAGCACTATCAATGAAAGTTTATATATTTTTTATATGCAGTACCATACCCCAAAGTCGCATACAGAATATTAGGAATGTCTTGTAAACAGGAAGCTGACGTGATAACCCAGCCTGAACATACAGTCATATTAGTTTCTTTTTCAAATTCCAGTAGTTCCGAATGTATGAGTGTGGCACCGCAATATGCAAAATCTTTTTCTGCTATCTGGAGACTTACAATCCAGGTTTCAATCCGATTTGTCCCTCCTACCACATCGGGGGCTGAATAAACAATTTTATGGTATCATTCATTACCTTACCGTTGTGACCAAAGTATGCTATTTAAATTAAAACTTACAATTTATGCCCAGAACCGAAGTGGAGAATGTCAGTATTGAAAACAGTATCAGTAACATTTTAATGTGGCCCCCAAAACTAAAAGTTTAATGCTGTAAACTGTAAACCAAAATAGCTAATGTTAAAATCCCGTCTGTATTTCTCGTCTGTCTCTCTCTGCAGCATCCAGTAAAATAATTTTATGCGCCAATAGGTCGCTTACTTAGAATCATAAACTCGCTAAATGCTTGTGGGAACTCAAACACCCGGAATGATTGCTCCAAAACAAGATTTGAGTGGTTAAACTATTGTTCATCACTTATCATCAAACATGTGTAACAATTCCCACCAAAAATTATCGGTAAGTCAAAGCCACACACAGAGTTACGTATACGATAACCAAAGGACCTCAATGGATTTGTCTTTAGGATGCATTGTACTGACTTTTTTTCTACATGAATAACACAACTACAGTAGGAATTAAAAAACATCAACTTTCTCACGAAATCAGAATCGGATCAATGTTAATGCGTATTTATGGACAACAATAATAATTCTCTTCATTTACCCTTGAACTCAATCAAGTATCTGTTCCATGATGTCAGTAAAAAACTATAAGAGTGGTTAAACTATTGTTCATCACTTATCATCAAACATGTGTAACAATTCCCACCAAAAATTATCGGTAAGTCAAAGCCACACACAGAGGTACATACGATAACCAAATTTTGTCTTTTGGATGCATTGTACTGACTTTTTATACATGAATAACACAAAACTACAGTAGGAATTAAAAAAACATCAACTTTTTCACGAAATCAGAACTATTGGTCAATCAATGGTAATGCGTATTTATGGACAACAATAATAATTCTCTTCATTTACCCTTGAACTCAATCAAGTATCTGTTCCATGATGTCAGTAAAAAACTATATATGGTCAAGTATATAAGGTAATTATTGGACCGAGAACTGAAGGTAGGTATGTTAGTACTTATAGTATGGTAGCTGGTCTGGTAGAAGGATACCTTTATAATACAGAAGGGGTCACGCGCAGAAACTGGATGTTCGTTGCACTTGATACCAGATAACATTGATTGCCAATAAACAAACTTGCGGTGGATTGTATTTGCAGTATATCTGCAGTATTTGTTACTTTGTTTTATGCGAAATGGATTCCTCCAGAAAAACGGTGCAGCGGAAATTAACAAGCAATAAGCAATTTCAAAAGTTGATTAGTAAAAACCTTTTGATGTTTGTTTTCAAACAATCATGGTTCATGATGATAATGATCTTTTTTATCAATAGTAAATTTGTAAGGTTTTGACGAAGGAAAAAAATCTTCAAAATTTTTTAATCATATATAATCTAGTAAGATTAGTAAGCCATCCAAGAAACAGTTCTAAGATGAAACAGACAAATTACAATACAGTATATATAATGTTTTTGACAACATATTTTGTTATTGTTGCACTTGCACTGTAACTTTTAAAGGTACAATCATTGCTGGTTATAAGAGATTAAGAAAAGAAAGCAAACAAACCGTAATCCAAACCATTTCCGATGCAATTATTTATGAAATCGATACAAGTTGGTTTGGATAATTTGTTTTGTATGATTATTATGTATCAATGTCCCACAGCATGGGAGGGAGTAAACTATTATCGACAATCAACCGGGTTACACATCGCATGGCTTATAATAGAATAGCTTGTGTGTATGTGTAAGGAAACAACTCAATATTTTTTCACGGTAGTCACATATTTCATTTTGCCCCTGTGGACAACAAAAGGAAAAAGGGTGACATCACTGACTCGACCGTGGAGAATAATTTTATTAAATTAAAACTGCCGGCATGCTTCTACTTTTCCGGTCCACCTCCTCCATCTAATATTTACGATAATAAAGATGATGAACCACCCCATAGAAATTTTTACGGCTTTGATAAAAGCGACAGGGTGTCTTTATAACAAGCTTATCAAAACGAAAAGGGATAATAATTACCAAGATTGCAGTGTCGCAACAAAGTTTACAAAAGGTTGTTAACTGAAGAATGTAACCATCAACAAGATAAAGCAAATGGCTACACAGACATCGGCAATCAAAAAGTTCATTTCTGGTTCGTCTTATTCACACGGGTGCAGTACAAGTTGTTGTTTTGTGCTTTTTGCCTTTTATAAGCTCCTGCGCAAGCATACAAGCGATGAGGTCCACTTGACTGTGGGGAGATTCCCTGCTAAAGACCCTTTTGCTCTGGTAAATAGACAAAATGCGGAAAACGATGACTGTTCTCAAAATCTTAAGTTGACATTTTAAGCTCACTGCGGAAAATATGCTGGCTTTGTGCTTTTCAGCAGTAATCCAGTAGGGTAGGCATTCTAATCATTATTGGGTTATAGCAAAGAACTACTGTAATCACGCCGCTCAGTTGCCCTATCCTGTCATCATGTAGGTGATAGGTCAGGTAGGTATTTATTTTGGTGAGAAATCTCAAGTTATCCTATTATCTGTATCCTGTCACGTATAAATTTCAGTGTGTCATAAACCGCAAGATGCTACCCGAGAAACCACAACAAAGTCGCAGTTATCATAACGGAAAAATCATCTCTCATCATCACTTGACGACTGCAACTTGGGTTTACCTACAGCGATGATCAAATTTCTTCACACAAAAGATTGCGGTACAGCTTTTACTCATCATAACATAGCAAGTAATCAGTAATAGGTGATAGGCATATGTGGTTGATTTGACTGTCCTCAGACAGGCAAACGTTCTTTGTACCATTTGTTCGATTCTCATACTGTTAACTCGAAACATTGGTTCATTAATGTTTAAGTTATATTCGTAAGACAATTTTGAGATATCTTTTTTTGTGTAATACATGACCGAAAATTGGTAGATTGTATTGTAAAATTTATAATTATAGTTTAACTTGGCATCGTTTTGTACCTAATATTTTATAAATGTATTTTTACTAAACCGCGATTACAGGCAAAACCCAGCTATTTAAATATAAAAATTAATTGATCAAAAGTGCATTATGAATGAATTTTTATTTAATATGAAAACGTGTTAAATTAAAAAAAAACATTAATTCTTGCCATACGTAATATACTGATCCACTCTGCATGCGAGAAGAAGTACAAAGTACAACACTAACATAATATATGTATTATGGAATTTTT
This sequence comes from Callyntrura guangdongensis, assembly GCA_027744295.1. Classification (NCBI taxonomy): domain Eukaryota; kingdom Metazoa; phylum Arthropoda; class Collembola; order Entomobryomorpha; family Paronellidae; genus Callyntrura; species Callyntrura guangdongensis. The sequence goes on from JAHZNB010001417.1 coordinate 17,659, forward strand.
ATCTAAACAAGCGGTTAACAAGAATATGTTATGTTGGCAGCTGGAATAATGGGACCCAGTGGAGCACACATCATAAAAAATCTACAATGCCTTGCTGGATACATCGTTATTATTAAACGGATCAATCTACTGGTATGAAGTGTTACGATAATGATCATGATCAAAATGATGAGCTAGTTGACCTCGTAAATGTACTTTTTTCGCCCCTCACGACGATGCATCCTCATTCGCATTGTCAGGTTGATTACAAAACAGGACAACATAAAAGCCAGAGAAAGAACCTACTTATGACGATGGCCAAGAAGATGATCCATTTCGTCTACTTCGGAACAATACTGATGATGAAAAGATGATGCTCTTACCAGTTGTAATACTAAAACACTGTGAGGGATGAGACTGTCTAGCAAACAGGTTAACCCTTCTGGAAAATGATGATGGTGGTATTGTTTTTCAAGTGTCAAAACACTAAAGTGTGAGTGCCCCCCTCTGGAGAAATCTTTTTCTTGAGTTTATCCAGTGCTCACCAGTACCTTCTTATTTATTACACTTGATACTTGGTTTGGTCACGAGGATAATCTTATTATTCCATTGAATATAATATAGCCTTACCGTTTTTAGCTTTATGAATTCATCTTACATCACCTCATAAAAATATCCTGCGGATAAAAGGTCACTTGGTGAGAAAAAGCGAAGAACAATTTTTTTCCATACAGCCATTTTAATTTATAAATTAAACTATACATTCACCTTTACACAGGTAAAGTACCCTGCCACAATATGGTTATCCATGTATCATGCCTCCATGATTCCCTCGTTCTATGTCAGCATCCTCATTGCATCGTCACATCTCACTTGTCAGAGTTGATTTGAAATTGAGATTGAGTTATATTGGTGCATTATTTCTGTTTCTGATACATATGATGATTTTGATGACCATATTATTATTATCATCATCATAATAAGGATGAGCATTTTTCTCTGCTTTGATTCCATTCCTTACTTCATCTCCTCTATCGTGAGTAGGTGAGCAAGAAGTGAGTATGCTTTACCCTGCTGCGTCCTCATGCCGTGTGCTCCGTGTAAAAAACAAATGTGAATCAACAGGGGAATTAACTCCTTTATTGAGAGTACACTTTTTGCACCCCTTGGTGCTCACTTTGAGAAAAATCACTCTCTGGGACATAGACAGGAAGAAGGTGGCTAACAAGGAAGAACTTTTGTTAGTTGATATCATGCTCGCATTCGCATTATGCAGCTTCTCTGGAAGCTCCCAAGAATTTTATTTAATCCAGGAGGATGTTGAACCAAGCAGGCACATAGAGGTACATCACACAGAGAACTCCGATAACGTTTTCGGAGCTCAATAACAATCCGTCACTCAAAAGTAAGGTATGCGCTGCAGGATTATCATTATCATTTACTTTACACAACGCTAAGCTACAGGATAGGCATAACAGCCTGTGCTTCAAGGCAATTGTTACGTACTATAAGGAAAAGAGAAGAAAAAATCTTGCGCTTCCAATTTCCAACCCTCCTTCTATCATACACACCGACCGGCTTGTATTGTACATGTAGCATTGTAAAACACGTACCCCAAACACTAGATGACGGACAGTTAAGCACAATACTGCCGATGTCTTTGTCACTTCCTTCACTTCAATTGTTTCCTTTTCACCGTGCGCGCGCTACCACCATTTCCAATATATTACCTATGCTAACTACTCAAGCGAGCGTTTTTTTTACTTTTTAACTGTGTTGTTTCCCTGCCCTGCTGGAGTTCATTATTATGCAAGACTCCGTTGGGATATATTCATGTGATAAATTATACAATATTATTATCATGTATGTAGTATATTATGTGTGCAGGCAAGGACGCAACTTTCATAAAAAGAACAACAAAATATTGTACGCGGAGTACGTGTGTGTTATATAAAACGCCAGGAGAAAAGCTCACCAGCTCAACGTTACACAGAGAGGAGAGAATAGACTGATGAAGAAGCAGCTAGTCAAAAAAGAAGCGTGCATGCTGCTGTTGTTGCTGGCTGATGATGAACTAACTTGTAAAAGAGCTGTCAAGATTGTAAAAGATTTTTTTCTACGGTACTGCACAACTAGCGCTCGTACAGAATCTCAGAGGAGAGTTTTGGTAACGCAAGAAGACAAAAATCTATTCCAAAGGCACGGGAGTTATTTATGTTCGTCCACTTCATCAGTTTATTTTTTCGTAATGTCGCGGTTGTTGTTGCTGCTGCGACAGGGAAAATGTTATATCCTCAGTAAAGTGATGCTAAAGTACTTGACACATGACAAGATTATATTACATTATCTTTCACACTTTTCACCGTTTAAAAGTTAGAAGAAAAAGTGTATTTTTGTCTACAGTGTGTAAAAAAGCGACGAAATTTTGTGTTTTAAGGATGGCGAGTTTCTTTTTCTTTTTTTAATTTTCTCTGTATGCAGACTGGTGCATCTGCATCTCATTTCCTGTGTGTGGTTTTTTGGTGCAGGTTTCCATAAAACGAGAAAAAGAATGAGCGCGTGAAAATGCAACGGAGAAGATTGGGCAGGAAATGAGGGATCGGTTTTGCTACTGCTTCTGTAGATGTTTTATGATGATTTTGGCTGGTTTGTTGGTAGGTTAGTTTTTTTTTTAAATTTTATAAATATAAAGAGGATGTGATATGACTTTGATGATGATCATTATGCAAGTGGAATGCTTAATGAAGAGACCTACTGCATATACTAAACATATAGCGTTACGATAATACAAGGTGTGAAATAAAGGACGATTAAACTTTACACCTGAAACAGAAATCAAAAGAGAAACATGTACACACCTGAAATTAAGAAGATAGCTGTAGACTGCAATGCCTTGGTCAAAAGATTGTAATTGAGGAAAAGAGCGGCATAATGAGCATTTTTTGGAATGCTTTACCTTTTTCCATAACTAACTGATGAACACATGCACCACCACACCACATACAGCCCCGTCTGTGTGTTTGTCTTCAGTAAATCTACTCAGCAGTGTAGCATCGTCATCACTGTTTCCAATCTTCATCTTGATAAAATGGCAAAGCAAACCAAAAGTGTAATATATGTTCATATATATAAAAATACGTCACCGTATTTGGCCATTGGCATGCTTCAAAAAAAGAATTAAGGCGTAATTCTCTCTGTTTGTAACATGAAGCTTGAGTAGACACACATTCATACTACATACCGCCTGTCCACAAATTTCAATCAACGTGAAAAAATGGTCAATTAGTTTGTGAGACCTACATTTCGTACGCGCACATAAGATCCACCTTGTAGTCTACCTACCCAAATTCCTTGGCATTTTCACAGTCAATATTCCTGTATTTTTTTACGCAAGTGCATAATATTATGTGAGCTGCATAGCCTGGCCCAGTAACATAAACACCACTCACACAATAAATTCACCACGCGGCAGAAAAAAGATAGAGAGAGAGAGACGAGATTCATTGTGATATCATCATCACATCTTCATCATCAAGTCTTTATTACCTGTGTTTTTTACAAGCATCAAGATCTAGTGACTTTATTCAGTAGTATTCCCAACTTGGTTTGCCTGTTGGATGCGGGTGTTTGTGTGTGGAGGAAAATGTACGTGATAACAACAAGAGATCCTCATCAAAACTGTGAGAGAGACGAGTACAGTGACAACATACGAAAATTTCTCTGGAGGTAAATGCAACGTTGATGTGTGTTGAACAGAGTGCAGCAGGGACGCCCGATGATGCACAAAATGTGCGTAAAAGACTAAGCCGTGAATATATCTCATTTGTTGGACTGGACCTAAAAATGAATGTCTTTTCGTTTTTTATTGCGTAAAATAGAAAGGGTAAGTTGTGGAGTATGACCACGACGATCACTTGTGGAGATCAAAGTAATAAAGTGTATAATTTAGGACGGACAATGAGGAAACTTGAAAGGAGATGTCAAGCCTGCCCTTCCTCATTATCCGTAGCATTACAGATAATAATATAGTCATCAGGAACACGACAATAATACATGAACTTCATGAAGGCTTTTGAGTATAATATACTTTATAGGCATTTATTATTACAGCTTCCTTCCTTTCTGAACTTGTAACATCCATGCATATACCATACAATGGTATATGCATCGTTTATATTTTTTGTTATAGTTGGCGATCTGATAATGATGATGATTAGATCATCGCGCATCGTGATATGGTGACTGGTGGATGGTAAGGTTAGTTTAGTAATGGTATCATGTTGTCAGTGGTGGAAGTTACTTAGATATACTAGTAAGTAGTCGTTGTACTAGATACGCAGGAGTTGCATAATCTGTCTGCTGAACGACGAAAAAAGGCAAGATTTGTTTTGAAGATAAAGGGGAAAAGTTGGATTTTTTTTCATGTTGGTTTTCTTTTATTACGAGTTGCATGCGTTGTGGTGGAAAGAGTGACAGTTGACCAGGTAGACTTAACGGGGAAAGAGCAGTCAAATAGGAAGGAAGAAAGACACGATAATAAAAATGATAATGCTAATAGAGTTATCATTATCACGATGATCAAGATTATCATTAAAGCATTATTATATGGAGTGTTGTTTATATTCATGAAAAAATGCGAAGAAGACATCTCAGTGGGAGCTCATGGTAGTTGGTCACTTAATTGTGTGGATTTTCTCAGCCGGGTTGTTATATTGGAAGGAGATGAGATGATCAGAGACGCTGATGATTCCGTTTACGTCTCACCGTTCTCCGTGTGGAGATCTTGAATGGTAAAGGATTTTGAAAGAGTCAAGAGGAATTACCAACATATTTCTGTGTAATTTCTCTTCTAGAATAAGTTATAGTAATCTTGAGACGCTACATTTTCATCAAATCTGCTGGTGAATACGCTCTCTCTCTCTCTCTCTCTCTCAGTCCTTTTCTCTTGGTCAATCTGTGTTGGATCTTGGCCCTCATTTTGTATTCACTTTGAATTATCCAGAGAGAGTCCCATGCTGGGGCAGAGGTGATGGTGGTGCTTAAAGATGAATTGTTTAAGGCAGAAAAAAGTATGAACTGTGATATGAGTTTAGAAGGAAGGATTTTTTTATATTTTATTTATGAAACGTCACTGTTTTAAACGTCTCTGTTAGCTTCAATTGCATTTCTCACAGCTGAGGATGAAATGATGAAAATGATGTTGTACACGTCTTATATGACTGTTGACTGTGTTGATCATTTTGTTGAAGGAAAGTCAATGGACAGTGAAAAACAGTATGACTGAATTGAAGAGCGCAATCGTAAAGTTCCTTGCTGCTTTTTGGAAGAAATGGGCTTCCTTTTACGAACTCCCGTGGTGTCCAACCGGATTCCTTATAGAAGTGTAATAAGAAGCACACGTAATCTACACTCAAACGCCAGAACTGTACCCATTGGTGTGGTTTGAACTAAAACTGGACTCTAATCACTTTTCGGTGAATAATAGAACGGTTGAGACGACAAACAGCTAGTAGTAGTAAATAGTTAATAAATGAGCTGCTGTATGAAAGTATTATCAACATTTGAAATGGATTAAGCACCGAACCGTCACGAACAAGCCGTATAAAAAACCGAGCTATTAATAATAAATGAAATGAGATTTTTTTCAAACTATTATATCTTGAGGATCAAAAAAGGTATCAAAATGATCAAAGGCAAGATAATTCGTTATTATAAAATCAGGATTAATTTCATGTGCGATTAAAACTGCAATTTTTATGCAGCTGGAAAAAAAAATTAATTATGCTTCTATTTCGATTTGCAATTCAGACGGATATTTCCATCAGCCCTTTCCGAAGGATGTAGGCAAATCTAACAAATGACTATAATTATTGTTAGTTATTTTGCAAAACGAAATAGTTACCAGCCTCCTTCCAAACCATCTGTGATGTGCTCTGACAAGAGTGAAACAGAGTGATTTTGGTTGATGATGAGTCTGCGTCTCTGTTGTAGACCATTTTGGTTGACGGTGCCCAAACGCTTTATTATTTAAAGAAAAATGTAAAAACCGTATAATTATATTTTTACGAATCAGCTAATATACAATTTTACACAGAATTCGTTTAATTAAGCAACATTAAAATCAGTGCTGTTTAGTTGGGAAAATAACCCCCTTGATACCTTCATGAAGGGTTAAAGATTAGCATTCACTTGCGCTTGCAATTTGCTAGTCAGTAATCACCAACAATTACGTTAAATTATTTGGCCAAACTAGTGCACATTTATCGCATTCAAAAGGCCGATCATGAGTATTTTCGTTGAAGATTTTTTTTTCTTGTGAGAGATTCACTTGATATTATGCATGTATCAGTCATGTTACAAGCTGTGTAAACCGTATTTTTATATTTGTCGATAAATTGTAAATTGTATAGGGGTACAGCAGCTAAGAGTTATCTTAACTGTCCGTCACGATGATGATTATCGTCATCATCATGAGGCTGATCCTCAGCAGGAACAAGTTTTCAGCGACGAATTAGGGCTGACTAATTGCTTTCGAATGAGCTTCGACGTTTCGTTATCATTACGTTGTGCATTTTCAATAGAAATACATGCACGACATGACACACTATATAGCATAATCCACACAATTGCACATAGAAAAAAAGAGCTTCAATCGCATCATTATCATCAGATCAGCTACAGTAGCAGCAGCACCAACAACTCGCAACTCGTCAATAAAACAGACTGATTTACAATTACAATAAAAATTGGCCAATTTTCATACCAGCGCCTGTAATACTTGTCAGTTTAGTCCGCTCATTTTCCTATGGTGTAGTATATTTTAATGAAGCAATATCATCCATATTCATTTCCAATTTTATTGAGAGTAATTTTCCAGCATAACCAGCGCCATTATTGTAACGAACAAATGAAATACACAGCAACACGTCAATAAAATGCAAAATGGTCAATAATTATGACTCGTTTTGTTCAAATTAAATGAAAATTGACAGACGTGAACTTGGCAAGTTGAAGATATGATTGCACACACACACACATAACACATCAGTGAAACCGATATAGCAATATATACGTAAGTGGTATGCACAAGATGCAGAGGGTGATGATGGTGACGCTGACGCTTATTACGATAAAATACCTACCAACTAGCCCACTACCGTACCCCACATTATCTAGAGTAAAATACGTTTTATTTTAAAGAAAATGAGAATTACAGGGAGGATCCCTCCCAAAAAACAATCCTCGTTGTTTTCACTCGTTTTCTTGTTAACTAATAATACTTAATAACAATGGGTAAATGGGTGTAATAACAGGGCTGGCTATAATCGTACCTTCTCGGGTACTCGTTCACCACTCAAACGTCTGTGGTGTTGCTTGCTCTGCTTTGTGTTTATGTACGAACAAACTAAACTACGAACGAGTGCACCTGTAACTGTCATGTTCTAAAATCCAGATCTGTTATGCTTTATTGTTGTTAAACTACGGTTTTGCGTGCACTTTTAATTTTAAATTGGAAATTAGAATGGGAAAACGATTAAGAGAAAGGTGGAGTCATTTCATCGAGGAGATGGCTGAACCATCAAACAAAAAAAATCAGGTATCAACATCATCATATCGACGATTCCTCTCACAGAGTTGGAAAAATGAAAGAGCGGCATCAATTTTTTCACACAGATTTTTTAGAAACTAGAAATAATGTTCTGAAGTTAACCTTTTTATAACCAACATTAAAATTTTACTGACAAGTTTACGTATACGTATGAAATCACATACTTATTATATAGAAACAATTTTGGATCAAGATTGTATATTAGCGTGATATATAACATATGTTGTATGTAAGGTAGTTTTATATGAATGCATAAATCGTTTCAATTAATGTAATGGTGATAACTACAAATAAACAGAAGGGATGATTTGCAGTTATATTATATATTATTTTCAGAGTATAATGAAATAATGATACATCGTTTTACTCCCTAGCGAAAATAGCTACAGAGAGCCCATCAAACTGCGCATTTGATGGACACTGTTGTCATTCTGAGTTGACTTTTTATTCAAACAAGTTGAAATTGATTTGTTTTAGCAACTATTATTGTATTCTGCGGCGGATCCTGATAGATTGCTTTTTTTACGAAATGTAAATTTTTTATGTCATTTAACCAAGCTACGATGTGGCGTAATATACAGACAGTGTCTGGATAATTTGAAACTTCAGAAAGAAAGAAATTTAAGACAGAAAATAAAAACTAATTCGTTTTATGTACCGACTAGTGTTGTAATTTAACATTGTTTCATGTAATTACGCAGTAATGTATACTAGCCAAATACCTGCAGTATAGTAGTAGTAAGTTTGCATTAATCATTAAGTTGTTTACCGGAACGCAAGGGAAATGCCATACTGCTAAACTCATTACTGTCATTACAGTGCACAATGTTCATAAGCAAAAATGCTGCGTCATCATATTATATATGTTGTCATATTTAGATGCATTTCTAACTGAACTGTTACTTGCGCTTTTATGCCACAAAAGTTTGCTTATTTGCCTTATACCGAACGAGCAAACAAGAAAGTTTACGCATTTTGATGGAGGAAAACTTCTTTAAAATCTTAATTATCTGTGATGGGTCTTTAACAAAGGTAATTTATCATCTGGCTAAAGCTTATACGCCCTCTCTTCTTACATTTTAAACAGCGTACATCTCTGACTATAATATGAGATACGTAAAAAAATACAAAAGTTTCAGTATGCACACACGCATGCCCATAGAACAAGTACAAAGGTTCAGTAACTTTGTTATTTAATTTTTTATACCCCAAGTCCAACTACTGTTCAACAAAAAATGTACTTGATAGCAAATGTTGTGAGCAAACAATGTGCATCGTTTGTTTGTTCTTTTGTTTCAAAAAGAAATCCAATTATATGCGAAAGCGTTTAAAGATGAATTGTAGAATTGTCAACATATTATTAACAATAAATTAACAGTTATAGTAGCTGTACATTTCAACTGTTTAAAAATACGGTTCTAATTTTTTCAGTTTTTTTGAAATCATCCTCACGGATGCTTGTATGTTTTTAAATTTTATTTTACGATAACAAAAGTAACAAACAAGAAAGGGATTATGTGAAGGAAAGATTTTGGAAAGATCTCATCGTGTGCAGTTAGTTCACAGGGTGCGTGCGGATGATTACAATTTATATAAATAATAGGTTTTTGGTCCAATATGGCAATTACTAAAGCATGTGAATGTAAAGTTTGTTTATTAAAAAATCGATTATTTTTCGGAGAATTTCATGCTTTCCGTAATTTAAAAAAATCTCGTTATTCGTTACATTTGATCATCGTGGTAAGCAACAATGTTTTGGAGCATTTAATGATGATGGTAGCTCGTATACACTCTGTGTGGTAAATCAAGCAGGGGATCGTAAACTGGGTTTTAATTGGATGGACTGACACTGAGACGCTATTTCTGTGAATAAGCTACTCCTCAACAACTTACACCACATTGTGACGTTACATGTCATGTAAAGTACAAAATTTTGATGGTTAATGCAATTTGGTGTGTTCCGGCAGATATCCCATAAAGCACACCAAAAAAATTGTTCCCCCAAAAATGCATTTTTGGTAGCAAATAATAATTGCTTTTTTTGTACAAAATTGTAAATTGGTAAATTCCTTGAAAAATAAGGTGATTGGCACAAGCCAGAATACAAAATTGAGATACCTATGTAGGTACATGTTTTGATCATCTATAAGAGCATGCTTAAGCATACATAATGGACATTTTGCATATAATCACGCAATCTGATCAATCAATTTTTTATGGCACGGATTTACACTTTGATTGATAAATCCGGGTTTGCCACGTTATTACTATCGTGCACCGCTCGTTTTGGTGGCAATTTTTTTTTCTATGTACGCTTTATTGGATTTCTTTGAAAACTATCAACACACAAGTGATTATCGTGTGCACGGCAGAAGCTGTACATTACCATATAATTAGCAAGGAATGCTGTAGATTTGAGACAAAGTCTAAAATTAAAAAATACTTTACTTTATTGGATGATCTATTCCATTTGCGCCAGAATGTGATTATTTTTTCAAACCTGAGAAAACGTGGTGGTAAAGCGCCAAATCGCTGTGATAGAAATAGCACCACTTCAATATATATAGACAGGTTGTTCATTTTCAAATTATTTCGCTAAAATAAATTCCTTCCCAAACCCATCTTCTTCTCTTTTTTTTTGGCCAACAAATTAATCATTATATTGTCAAGTCACCGACCGAAACAATGAGGCGTTCGGTAGGCGAATATATACACTTATACACGTAGGTTTTTGGTAGAGGCATAAATAATTGCAAATGTGACTAAAACGTATTAAGGATCAATAGTCGCCTCTCTGTATCCCTCTTATACGGGTATACATAGAAAATCGGCAAATAATATATTACTTTGCAGCCTACCTCATCGTTTTTAAATGTCTCGACATTACTACGACACGGTCCAAGCGATGTACAGATTACAAATGCAATATATCGAATAGCAATAATATGTATAAATTTACGTCAAAATGCAATCCTCAAATCCATGACATGCATTATGAACAGCGGAAAATGAGCATCTCATCATCATGACCGTGATGATAATCATTCATTCGTCTCTCTTTGGTATTTTTAGCTCCGAGCATTGTTTTCCATCATCATTATTATTACTCTAAAACACTATTAAACTCCTAAATGGTTTTCGGGTGCATATTTGTCCTAACATTTTGTACAATAATCATGTTCATCATTATCGTCATCGTCATTCTCATCATCGTAGCATACTTATTTACGATAGAATGTAATAAGCGTTATTTCTCGTTTACTCTTCTTTGTGTCTCGAGGCAGAAATGAACCTTGAAAATATGTACACATACGCAGTGAGAGAGACCTGTGTGTGTGTGCTCTTCGTTAGGATTATTTCGATAATTTTTATAATGGTTTTACATGTGAATAATATACATTCGGTAATCAAGTACATATTTTGTTGATGATTAAGAAGGAGATGAGGTAAATCGGAGAGAGACAGAAGAGAGGAGAGAGCAGGGGGAGTGGGTGAGTAGTGTAGTGAGTAATAAAAATATAAGTAAAGAGTAAAAAAGGCAACAAAATTCTCAGATCACTTATTTTATGATCCAGAGGCCAAAAACCAAGCCTAGTTAATCATCATTTCTCATCATCAGACCCACGATGATTAACCTCATCTAAACTTAAGAAAAGAGAAAAAAGAGGCATGATAATGATTGATAATATGATGATGGTCATCACCATTATAACCGCGTAGTCCTTTAATACTCTTTCTTGTGCTCGTTTTGGGCCACGCCGAATAAGTTACGACGATGATACCAAGCAGACTCAACAATGTTGTTGCTGCTGCTGGTACTGGGGGTTGAGTGCTTTTTGGAATACGTATTAGATTGAACTTACCTGTTGCCTACCTGGGATATTATTGTTGTAGATGGTCAATATAAATTTTATGCGTGTAGGTATGCAGAATGAATAAAAATATGTAATGGGATCTTTTTTTCTCAAATAACAACGTCTTTTGGTGATGCATCCGCATTCACGAGGATCGTTATCGTGGTCATGAAAGTATCATCAGGAATGTACTGCGGCTACCAATTCCTTTAACTATTATGATGATTATTATTGTTATTAATATTATTTGGACAATTATGAGCGTCAAAGGAAGAGGAAAAAACAGGTAGAAAAGGTTCGGTGTTGGTGTAGTTATATTTATGCATTTGGGGAGCCTGGCTAAAACATACAGACAACATGATCTTCCTTCAAAACTATGATAATGGTGATTATAATGAATGATGGATGGGTGGATAGATGAATTACCTTATTTTGGCCACATTTACCTTTTTTAAATGTTTACTAATCAGGAGGCTTGACGGGAGAATCCTTGTACTTGATAGCTCATCCTATAGTAATAAATGGAGTAGGTATAACCAACATTCATGGAAATGGTGGAACGTCGGGGATGGTGCCGCAGTGTTGGGGGATTGTGTAATATTGTATTAATGACCATTGTATAATGTGCATTTTTCATTTTGTAGTGAGCTGACTCCAGTGAATTCAAAAATTATTTTGAAAGGTTAAACGCTTGAAAGGATGGATTGGCGCGGGGATTGCAAATTTGGGCAGCAGTTTAATACAGTAGGTTGTTGTGATCATGATACACAGAAACCGAACGATTTAACTCACAGACGAAATGACCAAATACTTCTGTTTTCTTTGTAGTGATAATACGAAAACATCTTTTGTGTACCGCCCATTGACTCCCAGAAATTATTTTGAGCAATGGCTGCGCGCAGGTGGAAATTTCAGAAGAAACAATAAAAACAATTATTTTATCTTGAATGATTGCTACCTTGCGTCGTAATGATAGGGGAAGTTAAAGAGGGGGAAATCACCACATATACATAGGTGAACTATTACTTATTATTAGTGAAACTTGAAGTATCATCTTAAATTGTAAATTTTACGAGGATACTAACTTGATTTACGTTTATTCACTATTTAGATGATAAACAGTGAAATCTGGATTATGCCTTTATTACATTTGACCAGCCTGACAGTGAGCTAACCAGGCCCGTGCATAGCGTTCACATTTTGCCTGGTTTCCGGAAATAGGCAATCAGTGATTTACGGCGTATTATTTAATAACCGCTTTACTTATGGTGTTCAGTCTGCCATTTACAGAAATGCTGTAAGTTTTTAGAGAAAAGTTTCAACAATAACACAAACAAAAGGAGTTTTTAAAATGGACGCAATATAGGTATGAACATTTCATGCATTGAAAACGCCACGACGTGCTTTCCAGAGAGATCATTTTAGTAACCTTGCATTCCCCCAAGAAGTGTCGTAACATTTGTCTGTAAATGTGTAGGCGTTTTTGTGCTATTTTATGTTGAACGTAGATGGAGTACAAGAAGGGAGGTACAAACCTTTCAATTTAAACCACACAAAGTCTCTGGGTGGCAATAAGTTCCAGGGAAAGGGAACAGGCATAAACCTACCAATCTTTTATTTATCTGTCTATCGCAATCTCATAACTTGTCAGGATTTATTCAAATCCATTTTCTCCTTCCATAGTCTTTTTTTTCTTCCAGAGAACTTAATCAAGTGTAAGAAAATCTCGCCATGATACAAACACCAGGATTTTTTACTCCGTCTTTTTTCCAATAATAGGTAAAGTCTCGAGAAAATAAACTACTTTTGGGTGGCTTATATATTTGTATTCTTCTCTCCCTTTTTATCCATTTTTCCGACTGACTTGTTTGACAGTATGAGTGACTGACTGAGTTTCTTGGCTGCATGACAAGTCAAACGATCATCGTGTGATCGTCATCATAATACAAAATAACAATAAAAATGGAATAAGTTAAAAAGGAAAGGGACACGGTTGTATATAAAGTACAAAAAAGGGTAACCTTTATTTCCCACCTTCTCGCTTTAGCCGCATTCTTCGTGTCTTATATCGCGTACTTACGTAACAACGTGCACGTAATTTAGGAGGAAGAGAAGGCAAGTTCCTCCTCAGAATAATATGGTGTGAGCGCCCAGCCAAAAATAATACAAGTCAAGCAAAGCAAACGTGCTCGTATAATAAGCTTTGTTAAAGAAAGAATGCTCCCGAGTGTGTAATTTTATGCGAGCTGCTGGCATATGGAACAAAATAAAAAATTTCTTCATCATAAACTCTCTCTCTCTCTAACATCACATTCACCACGCTGACTGGATTCACAAAAAAACACATTTCGGTTATTTATGTGTACCTACAAGAAAGTATGTGTATACCAATATGTGTTTATACCTCTCTAAAAAAAACTTGAGTCTGGCAAGTAAAGTAGCTTATTGCAAAAGAAAAAAAGGAGTTTTAAAAGTCTTCCAGTCAAAATCTCAACATTTCCCTACAAATCGAAAAAAGAAAATTTGTTTTATCCCATTTATTCTTCCGAGCCTTATATACTTCTGTGAGTTGCACGAAAAAGAGCCGAACCAAAAGTTATTTTATTCATTTTTACAAGTCAGTTGTAAAAAATCGAAGGCAATTGAGGGCGAAACTGTACAGGGGCTCATTTTGAAATTCAAATCAACCAAAAACCAATATATTTATACAAAAATAAAAAAACTAACCTGTGCTCATCGACAAATAGGAGAATTTATCTATATGGAGTCTGGTTTATGTTATGTATTGCCTATTATTACTCACTCTTCACACCAGCAATATATAAAGTTGTGCACTAGTCCGTACGAAGCTTTCGCTGCCGAGAACGACGGTGTACAAGAGAGAGAGAGAATCAGAAATCCTGCCCATTGAGCAAAACACATCTCTTTACATTTTTCGTTTCAGCAAATGGTAGTAAAGTGCGAGGAAGACATCTCAGAATATCACACCAAGTTCAGGATGCCTACATACATTATGGAACAAGTCATAAAATTCGCACCCAAAAAGAATCATCGGCCGCAGGAGTCCTGCTAGTTGGTTAGTTGGTAAATGTGCATGTACGGCGCACATAATATGAGTCACATTTGTCTCTCTGTCTCGCACAATCCTCACTCAAATGGACGAACAAGATAAAAATATTATTATGTATGTACTTTTGTACACTTACACAACAGATTACATTACAGTGTGACTGAACAGCAATAAAGTAAGAACATATATACTACGTGGTAGACACGTAAAAGGGAAAAAGAAAAGAGAAATGGGGGTAAAGACAAAATACGAGAAAATAAATTGTCTGAATAAATTGCACTCTTGTTGGTTCTATAGGAAATCCTACCCCATCCACATATTATATAGACTATAATCTAGAGTGATTTTTTACTAGATATAATACCCGCCCGCACAGTGGCAGCATCCGAGGTATTGGTTGTTTGGTAGTCTTGTACACAGTAATACATTTTATGCTGCTCGTCGAAAACGTATTTCCTTTGATAAAATGTATATGAAACCCATCGATCGGTAAAAGAGATTCGGTTATTTTGGATTGTATCAGGTATTAATGGTGTGTTCACAATCACATCATCCACAAATGTTGAAGCGCTCTAAAATGTCTCTTATGAACTTTTAAAAATGCAAAAAATTGAACCGTGGAACTTTAATTTGTTACTACAATTCTGCCTTTAAAAATATGTATTACAATTTAATGCTAAAGACTTAAATAAACTGAAACACGAATACTCGTAGTGAAAGTCTTTTAGTTTTTCAGTGGAAAAAAATTCGGGGCGTATTGAATCAGTTAACAATTTTGTCAATATCAGTTGACAGTTAAAGCATGTAATTAGTAAGTACAGAAAACACGCATAAAACTAGCAACCAACGCAAGACTATTAAAACCGCCAAAAGTTATTTTATCTTTTGCTTAATTTTCACCGGAGCAAACAATGAGTGATCATATTTTCTCATATGGCTATCCTATAAACAGGACTGCGACTGGTGTTATGGAAAAGACCGACCATGTGTTTACCAGTACTTGGTGGTAGTGTGTTTATTTGTACACTCAACTCTTCGGGTGTGCAAGGGAAGGAAAATCAACAATTTTTTCAAAGATCATAAATTGCGATAATATCATTGTGCCAAGAGTATACTCTCTATTAACTATAATATTTTATATCTGAGCCAAAACTGCGCACTACAAGACCAGTGTAGTATCCACTTGAGCAAAAGAAGTTCAGCAAAAGATTTGGAAGCGAGATAGAAAACGAAAAACATCCTCAGCTAAAAAAGGGACTTGTGTGTATGAGAACAGAGAAAAAGGTTGAAAGTGTTGAATATTCTTGGGCTGACCTGTGACCTCTCATCATCATATTATGTGATCTTTCTCAAATAAAGAAGAACCCCCTTTTGACGACGATGATAAAGTAAAAAATGAGCTTCACTTTTTAAGAAGGAAAAAAATGCCCGTTCTAAGTCCACCAAAAAGCTTGCTGAGAGTAGCGATAAACGTTGTACATCACACACACCAGAAGGAAAACCAGAGTGTACAAAACGCAACTCATTTCAGTCAGAAGGTATTTTATGACTTGACTTATGGGAATGGGCAGGCAAGAACAATTTCGTCTGTTTGGTCTAATATCAATTTTTCTCACTTGTCTTGTCTTATGACCAGCGAACTGCGACTTGAGTTAGTGTACCAGTAATGTGGAACCTCTTTTTCCCTCTTGTTCAAAATGATTTTTGATGAAGGTAAATAAGATGAGGAAGGTGTGTTACTTGATGCCTTACCTTTGCTCCTCTCTCTCTCTCTCTCGCTTGCTCTTTGTTTCTTCTTAAAATGAAATATTGTTATTAGTAAAGTAGTGATGCTGTGTGTATGTGTGTAAAAATATGTGAGTGAACTGTATAAATATTTCCAACAGTGTTCTCTCTTCGTTACAAAGCCCATGGATATATGCTTGTATAATATTAATGTGTGAGCTTGTTATCGTATGTACATATTTCACCCTTCTTTTCCTCCCTTGTCATCATTTTTCAACTTTTTAACACGCTTTCCCATTATTTTTATTTTAGGAAAACACTACATTTTCTCCTGCAAGTTGAATTATTTTTAACACATATTCAGGCTCTTTTGGGAGGAGTGCGTATTAGTTTCGAAGAAATGAGCTACTCTTTTCAAAAATGTTAACTGTACACATATGAACTGTCATACATATTTTTTCAATAATTCTCCCGAGAACGTTTTTAAATTTTGGTAGAGAATCCGGAAGATTGAAAGCACAGAGGCAAATAGAAAATAGCTACCCTTTAAAAAACACGTCAGTTTGTCCATCACAAAACATCCTCCTAGTCATTATCATCATCATAATAACAAATTCACATTTCTCGGTTCATTACGTTAAATACGGTACAAGTTGCTTTTTAATGAAATGGTAGAACGCTGTTAATGATGGTAGTAGCAGCATCTCTCAGCCTCGGCAATCATATTTCCTATTTCTCTCTCTCTGTAATGACAACGGGAACAAGATACGGTTAAAAATTCATTTTTTTTTCAAGAACAAGTTTCATTCTCACTTTAACACCTTTGTATAACAGTTTAAAATGATGAAGGGTATAAAATGGGTTTATTATAGTAAACTTAAGTACCCCTTCCCTAAGCGTAACTAATCATGTTTATTTTTTACAAGGGAAATTAGCTATTTATGTAACTCCTCATCTCCTGTTTAAACGACAACAATACATACTTTTGAAAATTTCCTTTTTTGTAGATTGAAGACGCATTAGATGTGGTGTAACGTACGCATGATGTCCTGTCCTGTCTGCCATATTATACGACTGGCTTTTAAAAAAAGTTGGAGAAACTGCGGTTTTAAAACACAATAATAAAAAAACTCAAAGAACTTAAGAACTTACACTATATTTTATTTTTTCAAGCACACACACACGTCTATTCAGTTGCACACACGTTCAAGACTGGGAAATTAGAAATAAAAATCGTAGTTTCATTTTTTATTACAAAACACAAGAACAACCAGTTAAGTCAAACGTTACTGGCTTGCTGGTATGTACTTACGTACGTGTGTGTATATGTATTCATTTTTTGAAAATGAAGGCAGAAAAAAATAGTTACGACTTGAGTTGATGATGTTGGTAGTGAACAATCCTACTTACTAAAATACAATCCTATAAAATAAAATAGCAATCTGACTATTTAAGGAATAAAACCGGTCATTATGTACAGTTGGTGGAGAGTTTAGAGATTTAACAATCTTGAGCACATTGACGTGTATGCATCCTTGTCCCTTGTACTGTACTTTAACAAAAAATGGAAAAATAGACAAAATGATGCGTGTAAAACTAGCTTTCTAAATAATGACGATTACACACACCCGCTCAGATTTCGATTACATGGTGAGCTATTAGTAAATGGGATTGAGAAGAGTGGGGACTCTTTATTCTTTTCTTGAGCTGCAAGCTCAGACGTGCTTACAGTTTGCAGCTCAACAATTTTACGATCGTGTGGTAGTTGACCAAAAAGGATGATTAGATTTTAGATTTTAACGAATGTACTTTTAAAGTGTTTTTGATGACGATAATAACGACGATGATGAGCATGTGTGCACTTAAAATGAGACTTTTATTGGTAAAAAAATAATGGTACAAGCATTTAATTTTCTGAGAGCCTTAAAAACTTTTACCTGCATTTATCGTTGTGCACCTAACCTAATTGCAGAGGTGGCTTGTCAATGCAGATTGAAAATTCAACGTACTAGTGATGCATAAAACTTTGTTAGAAGGCGTACATTAGTGATGATGGAGGTTTTTGTTTTGCCTGCATTGTGTGGTAAGATTATTTCCACAAAAGAATGCGTACTTATATACAAGCAAACAAATTTGGTCACCGCAGCACGCAGAGTAACGAGAAGTAAATATATATTTATTACGACGAGTATAGCGAAATGGT
>JAHZNB010001418.1:0-49547 GCA_027744295.1 Callyntrura guangdongensis
TATTTAGAGTTTAGCTGCTAAAATCTCCCGGAGGAACTTTTACAAGAAGAAACTGTTGCTCTATCATTTTAAAAAGAATACACAAGACTGTTATTGCAATTACGTCTACGCAGCTAGAATTGTTTTCAGGTAACACTATTAGATATGAGAATCGTCGACGAGTTTTCTTCAACCCAATAGAAAAAAAGCCTTTCAGATAGAATATGCTTTTATCTTCTTATTCACATCATCACTTGTGGTAATCACGTATTTCAATTCTTTGAGTTTCAGCAGCTCCTTTCCTCGAGATTCATCTTCTGAACGTAACCTCATTACACGAACAAAAAACCCGTCGTCCCTATTTCCATTCTTCACCATGCCGCGCAGTGCTCAAAATTCATATTATGCAACTTGGTGAATTATCTTTGCTGTTTAGTGTCATTTGTTCATTCATATTTACTCGAGTAAGCGTCTCGAATTTTTCTTTAACATCATATATTCAAATTGCTTGCCGAAGTTTATATTGCATTGTATAATTATAAAACGGACATAAATGTTTGTGTAACAATTTTCCAGCGCATGTTTCGTTAGATATGACTTTAATAATTCCAAATAAGCAAATTTTATTTGACTACAATACACGCCGTGACATTTTATTTTGTTAATTTAGCAAAACTTCCCTTAGACTGTGCTCAGTGCTCCCACTAGAAAGCAAAGAAACTAAAAAACTAAATTAAGTCGGCTGTCCTAAAAGAAACAGTACACGAGATGAGATGACCTCAATATGGAAAAATCTCAGTTACATTTACACAGGAGCATTGTTTAGAATGTTATTTGCAATTCACAACATCTAAATAATTTTGTACTCCTGATTATGTGCTGTGGTTGTTTATTATATTATTTTATTTTACAATATCCACATTGAAATACAAATTCCTGTATAATTTTCTGGAAAATTTAGTACAGCGGCTGTATTTCAACCACATTTTTCACTGGAAGGGTTAGCTCTGTCAGTTTGTTCCTCTAGTTGTAATGAGAAGTCAGCTAAATACATTTCTCAATAGAATAGTAGCAAAAACGAGTTCCATTCGAGCTGAACACTAACTCTAACATTTATATGATTTATCGTCTTTCAAGTTCAGGTATCCCTATAGACATCATTTTAGCTTTTGTCTAGGTTGCGTGCAGCATTTGACATGATGGTCCACACAACAATGTATTTATTTATTTCATGCTTTTCTGGATCTAGTTAACTCCACTCCTCAGGAGGTCTTTTAGTCTCATTACATCCTAATCTATTTCATGCATTTAATTTAATTTATTTATCATTACATTATTTATACGTTTACATTTCTTCTTAAAAAATTCTACCATGATGCGAGCAATGTATCACTGTACCAATTTGATCGTGATCTCTAATTTGGATTGATATTGGTACACACATTTCTGTAAATCTATTTTCTCGGTTTTAGTATTATTAACCTATACTCGTACTTTTGTTTAAATTGAGGACGCAAAGGCTGTCGACTGACGACGGCATATTTTATAGAATTAGATTTTCAACCAGGGTAGATGCCTTTTGTAAAAATTCATTTTGTGTAAAATGTAGAAGTATAAGTGTATTGAGTAATGCACTGTTTTTGTGATGGTTATTATAGAAAAAAACAACAGTTTAAAGGGGAAGAAAAAGGTAAGGTGATAAATAAATCATTTACATAAATAAGGACAAGGTAAGCCATTACCACAAAAAATATTACTTCTTCTCGGTCTCACAGAGATGTTTTCACAACGAGGAAATACTGATGAGAGCATAGTCATTTAGGAGCTTGTGTAAAATTTAATAACCCGTTAGTCATAATAAAAACCAATTTCAATTGCATTATTGAATCTCGAAATCTTGAAAGGAAGAGAGAATTAATGAAGAGAAGAATCTCTTAATGGTGCAGGAGACAACAGCGCACAAGTGGCCTATGATAAAGCGCTGTCATTGTCTATAAAAGAAAAAACAATGTGTTTTTTAAACTGTCTTCTTTTCTTTGATTGCATTTATACACATTATATAAGACACTATTTTTTACATGCGGTAAGTACATTGCTTAAATGTGCCTTTCAATTTTTTAATCTGGTTTTAATGGACTGGGTCATAAAGTCTAATTACTTTGTCAATGTTCATTTGATAAGCACTAATGGGACGCTCAGCTTATTTTTTTATGAATACTACTTTTCTTGTTTTGAGATGCGTTTCATTTAAATGTTCATATATGCTGGTTGACAGACATAGTATTGTTATACCTCTAGTTATGGTAGCTTGGGGATGCTTATTTATGTTGTTTATGTTGTTGTTTTTGCTCTAAGCAGCAAAAAGGTTCAGAAATCAGTATAAGTCCATCCCGTTCGTATAAAATGTAGTCTGTACAATTTTATTGCTTTGAAATACAGAGAATATAAGAATATATATGGCTCCAACCTTGTTCCAAAATGTTAGAAATGTCATAATTGCAAAAATTGTGCTATTCTCCTCCGGTTTGATTTGCGTAATATAATGTTGAATTGTATTTTGTACAGCACAGTAGCCTTTTAAAATTGCAACAATTCTTTATAAAAGTAAATACACGTTGATTTTGGGGATTAAATTAATCTGAAATATGTCGTTCAATGATCATTTTCCATACGAGAAATTTGACTTTTCAATACAAGTCAGTTGAAGAGAATACCCTTAGAGAAAATACGAGGTATGTTTGGAAAGTAGTGACTCCATTTTAATAAAGTTTATCTCGTCATCATACAAACGCTAGAGTGAAATGTACATTTGCAGATAGAGGAGACTCTGGGCTTTCTATTGATATGCTACTTTGGTACTACGATGGCTCTGGTGAAAGAATTTCGGGCAAAATTGTCAACCCCCAAAATTTATGTTTTACAAGTGCAACCTCACCTGCATATGTTTCAATGCATATCTCAATTTGCATTTATGGATCGCTGCCGCTGATTGGTAATACCTATTAGTAGAAAGTCCATGGTTAGGTCTATCGAAAGATATACCCTTCAACTTGTATATATATGGACGCCCAGGAGGAGAAAACTGTCATAAAATATAGGTGAAAAAGTTGGAAAATTTACATTTATCTTAGTTTTTGAAATTGACACTATTCGGTAGAGAAAAGGATGGTGATCACTTTGTTCGATACAGATTTTAGTTAGTTGTAACAACAAAATTTTTACAAGCAGCAAGCTAAGATGCAACGTTCGCTGTACCAATCTCTGGCGAATTTTGTATATGGTTACTGCCATTTACATTGTAATGCAATCTATAGCCCTATAAAAATTAAATACTTTCAGATGAATTGTGGTGAAGGATGTATGATTTTGATTAGCAATTTCGGCGGTGCGGAAAGTGGAAAGCTTTTCCATTGTAATCGCTTGTATTAACTATCGCATAACGACTCGTTCGAAAAGTATGAACCAGACGATTTCACTATGCGAGATCATAACGTCTTCAACAAGGCGTAGACTAGGAGGGAGAGGTGCGCATTATGCAAAACAATATTATTTGATATTGCCTTGTAATACACTAACATCGTTATTGATTCATTTAGTAAGTAGGGTAAATTATTATGATTGGTGCGCATCGTGCATACCTATTATATGCTTCTTTATATTGATCATTGATCGATATGACAAAAAGTAACTAGGAACATTAAGTACGCTTGAAATTAATTGTGGCGCTAGTGTAAGTGAAATATTAGCAAAACGCGTCTAGTCGTTCTGTTCTTTTTTGTGCAGTTACCTCGATTTGATATTATGATGGGAGCATTGGGAGCAATAAGATTAACGAAAGTTCGTATTAAAGTATGGACGGAAGATTAAATCTTGTTGGTAACACCAGTCAACTTCACAACGTTTAAATCAGCTACTGCAGAATGTAATGTATTTTTTATTATTGCATCATAGCTCTCCAAACTTTTACTATTTATACCTACACGGTTTGTATATACCTTTATACCTACGTCTTTTCTTTATTAAATTTCATTACCTATTCTACTTGTGCTCTTTCATGCAACGCCGTGTTTCACATAATGCACTAAAATTAATAATGACCACAAGGTAAGGATAAAGGCCAACAGCAACAGCATAAAGTTTACAAGTTAGAAACCCTGCTTTTACTCCTACAAATTAGTGGCAATCATACCGGAAAGCATAAATTTCTTTCAAGTTTGTTTTATAGTAAAAACGACAGTCTTCTCTTTCCCAAATTTTATGTGTGTAATGTGCCTAATAGTCTTACACTTTACTGGGTAAAGCTCAAACACGAATGAAATTACAAACGCTAGCTGATAACATAAAAAACCAAATTATATATTTTTCTACCATTTTAATAGCCACCTCAATATGCAAAGGGTAATGCCTTTCTCTCTTAAAGAGCATGGCTACTTTGGATAAAGAGGATTAGGTAGGTATTTTTGTTTTGAAGTATCATAGGACCTTGCCGTTGTAGTATTTGTATTTGTGGTTGCTGCTAAAATGGTCGTTAAGCCTTAAGAGATTCGATCTTTCGTGTATCTACTATTGTTACTGTTGATTATAAATGTGCGGAAAATGAAACCCTTTTTCTGATTAACGTGTCCGATTAAATATTTTCTTTTTCATTATTCTTGTCCATTTTCTCCCTTTCTGGTGGTTGTAGTAGCGGTTAAACCGCCAGTGCATTTAATCACCTAGTGCCGGCTGTAAAATTATCTTGTAATGACTTGTATTTGCGGTATGATACGCCAATTTTTCTTTGGAAAATTGACTGCTTTTACGGTTTTAATCCACTCATAGTCAGTATACAAGTATCCAAACTAAAACAAACAAAAACTGAAACTAAAAATCAGTGAAGAGTTAGAATTTACGTAAAAATTTCTTCAAATTGTATTTTCATTATTATTTTTTGTCTTAAAAATCGTTCTGGAATTCAATTAATTTACAGCTCATTTGCCTAGTAAAATTCATCAAATGAACGTTTAATGCTGTATGATAATAAATCGGGCTTCTTTACTGCTCACACGATATGCGAATTTGGTCCCATATCATTAAAAGTAGCCGCTGAATAATTCTCATTGTACGTGCATTGGTTAAATATTCGGAGTGTACACGTCGATTAAGAAAATCATTAAAACTTCAGACACACAGACAAACCGTACATTTCAATAGAGTATAACCCACGCTGGGAATAACCGGATAACTATACGATAACACACAAGCAGGCAGGACTATTTACCACATTTTATTATCTAGCTTCCCGACAGCAGTGCAGCTAATTGGTATAATGAAATGAAACAAATCGAGGGGGAATGCCTTGTATTATTTTATAAAAAATTCTGCTTCCTCATAAAACATCATCATAAATTTTGATATAGGACCTTGTTTTATATTAATTTACTTGCATGCAATTTTAATCCAGATATGCGTACGCTCTATAATACCAAAAAAGTACTAAAAATATGCAAACACATTTGCCTACGTCAAATGTATTTGAGACGTTAAATGGGAGTGATATCATCTTGTAGCAACTACACATGTTTATTAAGAGAGTATATTAGACAGAAACCAGAATACGCGTACTAGTTTTTCGTCAAGAAAACATGAAAAGAAGCCTGAGAGGAGAAACCCGAGGATCGGATGACGGATGGAAACACAAAAGCAAACGATTATTTCTTGCCAGCGATGAAGACTATTACACGAAAAAACGATGACGCGAGTACTGGATTTTCAAATGCAGTGAGAAGCTGTGAAAAAGCTGTTCTTACGCACAAACCACCACCAGCATAACTGCAGGTTTATCCTATTACCGCTGTTTTTATACACGAACTTGCTCTCAGGGTGCTTCACCATAATAATCTTGTACTTTTGAAGGGAACAAGCGGCCCTTGAATTTGTAACACTATGGGGAGTCCTGCCATAAAACAAAACGGTTACATCCAATTATTTCTTTGTTGTAGGTGCGTCATCTTCTTTCTGACTTTGGGTACACATACACGCAGGATCTCCTCATAAGCGCGACTGTTCAGTTTACAAAAGTTGAACCTGAAGTGCTAGTAATTCAAGAAATACGAAACGAAGGGGCCTTTCGTCGACATTGTAAATTAATTTCTTGTACTCCGTTTCGGTTTACACAAACTGAGCATTGAACAACTTTGATTCACATAACCGGGAAGTGAACATTATTAACATGCCATACATACTTATTTATATAACAGATATACTTTCCAGCGGAAGGAGTTTTGCTTTCATCATCGCAGTTATAAAGCATTCCGCTGGTTGAAGTCTGATTTCCATTTAAATGTAGATACGATTCATGAGAATTTATTTCAAAGGGTAAAAATAAATGCTCAGACAATTTGTATAAATTACAAGACATGATACCTTTAACTTTCTCACAAACTACAAACATCACGTTTTACATTTTTATTATATTTAGAAGCGTTTCACATAACAAGAGGAAGAAGAAATACTTACTACTTTGTAACTGACTCTGTTCTTTCTCCGAGGTCCGAAAAAATTCTTTTAATTTTAATGAAATTTCAACAGACAAATGTCAGGTATTCATAGTCAATAGTGGAAAATGATTTTTGAGAGAAATATAGGTAGGAAAAATCAATTTTCTTTTCAAGGGCGCCTGCTATCCCATTTTTGTTGTTGCTTTTCTAACCTTTATGAACGTATCAATGACCTTTTTCAAGTTTTCATCAAACTGATAATCCCAATAATCAACAGCGACACGGACACCTTAATTTTTTTGGCAGATGTCATTGAATCAAAAGCATGGCATGTATTGCTGGCGATGAGTTGTGACTGAGCAAAAACCCAACGAATCAAAACCGTGAGATTTGCCTCAAACGAAAATAATTATGAGAATGTGGGGATGTGTTAATTGAATTTATTTGTACGCAGCAGGTTTCAGATTAACCTTTAAAAAATGACTGACTTTTATACTGATGTTCTGCAAAATTATTTGATTCCGAGTTGAAATAAAATTCAATTTCAATTTTGTTTCATGACTTGTTGTTGCATGTAATAATACGTCATCGTGATGTGCGAGTAGGCAGTGTTCTATCAAAAATCTCTGTATACTTTCCGTGGAGTAAGTAGGGTTTATACAATTTGCTAAATTGTACAGGTACATTACATTATATAAAATATTACAGGCCATTAATGCAAAAAATAGTTTTTGACTAACTGGTATAGTTTTTTAGTTATATCGATTTCAATTTTTGAGGCACCTGCGTACTTATACCATTTTCCCCTACTGTACATACATAATGAATCGCAAGAAACACGCATATCAGTTGACTGCTTGAAGAGGGGCAAGTGTTTTCGAGTTATTTTTTCAAGCCTTTCACTCGCCTGAACAGAACTATATTATGCTAATATACATCCCTACTTGTCCACTAACACGATGCTGCTTATAAATGAAACAAAGTAGGCAGGCATATGTGGGTATGGGTTTTGGGTATATGCTTACACCTCAGCAGAGATCAGAAACTACAACTGCAAGTCGGTGGATTTTTAGTGGAAGAAATACCTCACCATAGTTTAATTGAATTTAGGCCCCCTTCTGTGTTATTTCTAAACAATCAATCCGCTCTCTAAAATGTGATGCGTCAAAAATGTCTCTTCTCTTTTTTGATTTGATATACGGTGGCAGACGCGTAAATACCTAATAACAATAGCAATGCTGGTGTATCTTGAAAATGTACACCGTGGTCTTCATGATACGTAATATATGCATAGGTAGTACAGGGAAGGAAAAGAGATCATCAAGTTCTGTAAAATACATGTATTTTATAAACTAAAAACTAGTGCAACGCTGCTGGTAAAAACTCCTAAATAACTTGTGAGACTTTGGCCTGAAGACAAGACTGACTGTAAGGAATAATTTGCTATAAATCAATTTTCGGTTGAGAGTAAACTTTACTTCAATAAAACATAATTAACAGTAAGTATCATTTTCGTGATCTTCAATCCCAATTCTGAAGAATAAATTATAACAGGATACTATTAACTTCGAAAGCTATTTATTTGTACTATTTGCAATTTAAGAGCAAGCTGGCCTTGTTCCAGCAAATGAAAATTTGGAAACCCACAACAATGCGTTAGGTAAGTAGAGAATAATGTGCATGTGCACACAAAATAGCAGAGTTGGTTAATGTCGGACCAATGTATATTTATAACACATATAGACTATAGAGCAAAAATTAAAATGGTACTGGCTGTTTATGTATTGTAACCGTAATAGTGAATTAAAGTACATAACAGAACGGAGAAGTAAGTGGATAAAAAGTTTTGACTGGTATGTGGCAGGCAGCCATCATTATCGTTATTATACAACTTTCAATTGTCCGACGGCCACAAAAATTACACGCAACACAAATTCAAATTAAATTTTCAGCGGAACAACTTCTGTTGAAAATGTTCAATGGAAGCCGTTCAGCCCCGCCACGGTCATAAATTGCAATTAGGAATCATCCATGATGTTCTACGCTGTTAGCTCTATTGTGCTGTCTTATTTTGTTACTCATTAGTTTATTGCCCATAATAACGCTTCAACAACAACAGCTCTCTGTAATCACTTGACTGAAATTGAAAATAAAGACTACACAGCTTTTCATGTACATCTCTCTTAATATCTTTATCGTTTGGCTTCCTCAAGAGTTCCGATTTATGACCAAACTGTAGTCACTTCGTAGTCTGAGTTTTTAGATCAAAGTTTCAGGTCCGAGATTTGATACATTCCTTGAAGAGAAAGACGCCGATTTAACCATGCTTTTCTTATCTGAGATCACAGAAAAAATTATTTACCCTTGCTTTTATGAAACATTTAAAAAAATGCTTATGCGATTAAGGCGACTTTAATAGATATTCTCAACATCTTCCAAACTATTCAGCAGATTAATTAAACTTAATTCCTGGTAATTAGCTTGGGTGATCTAATATTACATATACATATAATATTCTTACTCTAAAAAGCACAGTTATCGCTTAGAGCAGATACCTTTCGGCAAAAAGCTTAACAGTCAATAAGACTTTCCATGGGTGCTATCACCATTGGCACTTTGACACCAGCTATTAGTAAACTTACTTATTACTTACTATCGACGAACAGGAATAAGGTATGACTGTTATTAAATGACATAAGCAAATAAATTCTAGTGAACATTTATTAATTAACAGTCCGCGCTTGCTTTTGTAAAACATAAAAATATATTTGCAGGTTAACCCAGTGTGCAAGTATACCTTGTATCTAATTGTATGTATGTATATAAAACTCACTTTCTTTCTGTCAGTAAACTAAAAAGTACAAATTTTTATGAGATTTAACGATTTTTGAGGACATGACTTTGATTTAAAATGTTTTAATGTTGACGTTTCGACTTCCAACTGTAAGTCATCATCAGAACAACAGCAAACAAAGTTTACATTTGGCATTTGGACATTATGGTGTCCAGCGATTGGTAATTAATTACGATTACACTATGCTGTTAAATGGTGCCTTTCGTTGACTTAAAGAAATATATTTAAAGCAGTTTAATATTTAAAATTAACATTTTCATTTTGTTACATCGCTATTTCAGTAGTAAAATATATAAGTAAAGAACAAAAAGTTCATTCACTGAGTGAGTGAGTGGAGTTGATATCACCAATAATAACATATTATTTAAAGGGATGAGAGTTTTTCTATCTAGTATTAAAGCACACTGGTGACGATTTTAAAATCATGATTCATGTTATGCATGCACCCTGTTTCATAATTATATTACTTATGTATGTTACTCTACACATTGAAGAACGGGATAATATTCTGTTGTAGTTCATGTATTATGCGCAAATTTATTGGCTGAACCTCTCAACACGCCCATCCGTCGTGTCGGACTATTCGATGCCAGTTTGGGTGAATGAAATACCCCAAGTGCGGGACTACAGTGCGTACAGACAGAACATCATTGTCCCTAGAGGCCATACAAGGTGAAGAATTTAAAAACAGGCATATGATACAACAGTAATGACTGCACGAGGAACAAAGACTCATACCATGACTGAGGGCAATTAAACCACTTACACAACTGCCGGCAGCATCAATTTTGTTTGAAATTCGGCGATTCCTTGTATACGTATGATAAATACCAGAAACAACAAAACAATGCCGAGCGTATATAACATCCTTCCAGCAGAACACTTTTGTGGTATAAATATTTGATGCCATGAATTTGTACATATGGAGGTGAGTACATAATCATATCATGTATGAACGAGCGTATACATTGTATGCTGTTTGTACGTCATCATTGTTAAAATCATCCTTATAAGGTTTACAAGGGGCGGACATGATTGTGGAATCAGTGGGTTTATTAGTTTATGGAAGCCAACCTTTTTGTCGCTTCCTTTGAAACTGGTCCCTTCTCCGCGTTTGGATGATTTTTTAAAAAAGTGAAGCATGATACTGGCTGCAAAAATCAAGAGAATAAAGCATTTTTACACATTGGAGAGCAAGAATATGTTTTTCTTTTTGTAGTTTAATTGGTTTCTACAATCATTTTATTAAAGCTTAAATTACGTTACGTCATATCTGAAACTAGCATACTAGCAAAAAATTACAAACAATGTTAATATCCTTATAAAGCATGACATAAGAAGACAATAAGTGGTCTTAAATTCACACCATACTACCACTACCAGATCTGACTAATAAATGTATGAGTACTTAAGTATTTTCTGAATCGACTTTATTGTGTGCACATCTTGATCGCAGCCCATACAACTGTAATTTTGCTCCTTGTATACTTTACATATGCAAGGTAATGCAAGTTTTACCATCAGTATCACATAATTTAGCTTCAATCTGTGTCAAACTCAGCTAATTAGAATTCGACACTATGAGACCAATCATGCAATAAAATGAACGAAAACTAAAATTATTGCAATAAAAAATGGAGATCATTGCGGCGAATGATTTTTGAGATCACGGTTGATGAAAATTTCAGTCAGTACGATGGACCATAAGTATGAGGTAGCAACCACGATATTTGATTGACACTCCAAAATTATATGCTGTAAGGAGAGCAGTCTACCGCTAGATATCAAACTAATTGAGTAAAGAACAGTTGAATAATTTCCAGCTAACCTAATCAAAAAAGTGACAACAAAAACATATCACAAACTGATTATAGCAGCAGGTGTCGACCTGACTATTTAATGAGATTCTAAGAGGTTTACAGCCTGATTCCACTACTACAGATACCTGCATGGTCTGATACTTGCAAGATGAACAATGCAATGAGTCAGCACAAAACTATTTCTTACAGGGAAAATATTTGCAGTTCAGAATTCGAAGTCCTTTACTGCGAACATTGGTATTAGTATGCTTGTTGCATTCATATGTGCTCCACAGTGTGATTGGAAATTTAAAAATGCCTACTACAAATTAGAGATAAAAAGTAAATAAAAAATTTCTTTAACTAATATACTGTCGACAAAACTCCTGTAATTGAACTTGGGAAATAATGAATATTATTTTGTAGCTCTACCATACATTCGCGTTTGCAAGCAGGATACATCATATTTGCATACAGATTACAATTACATTTTTGGTTTCACCACGGGTTTTATTTGAAGCATGTTTGTGTCAGGTTTTAATAGTTGTGGAACAATCCAAGAAATATACTACTTTGAATAAGTTGTAGCATTACAAACTTATTTAAACCTACAACGGTCCCTATAAAAGTGTCGTTCAGCTAACAATTGAATTACATTATTATCCTAAAATAACTTGTGATTCACCATCAATTGTCTCGAAAACCGCACAAATACTGAAATACAAAAACAATAGTGATTATTGGATAATTTTTATTTTAGCTGATGGCTATTGTCTTGCATACAAAAAACCATATATGCTAACCGTTAATATTCTTGCAATTTGATTAAAGGTAAAATCTCCAGTCTTGAGTTCAAAAAAACCAGGAGAGTGATATTACAAATAATTCTATGGCTATCCAATCGATCCAGCATTCACCAGATCGTGAGTCATGCATATGCAAGTTTTCAACAAGAAAATAGTGTACTCCGAATCCCATTTTTGAATAAAGTAATGATGTGACAAATACGAACGTTTATTAAGCAACTGTGTAGCTACAAGTAAAACAAGAAATTGAAGTCAGATCGATCAGTAGCGAGTGGAATGAGTCGGTGCGTATGTACTGTAATATTTTTTTAAGTGTGATGGTCAAAAGTGGCCGCTAATGATGCATTCAATAAGGTACAGCAATGGTGCCGAACTAGAATCGTAAACTATAATTTTCTACCCTTCGTAACTGCTCTCATCCTCTCTTTTGTCAATGTAAATGGTAATCAACCGTTTGATACAAACTTTTAAAGCTCTTTTCACGCTGTTCATTGAAATCGTGGAGACAGACTACAAGTAAAGACTCTGCTTGTTATGGATGAATGAGTCCCCATTTGGCTCTATGATGCCAATTGCCGACTGAATGGCCGGATATGGTTGATTTTCCAGGTAGATACTATTTACCAAAATCGCATCAGGTAAGTACATACTACATTCTAGTCAAGCACACACATGGCTCATGGTTTATACTTTCTGTTTCGTCGGTCGGTCCAACAAATCATCTGCGGAGAGGAAAAAATCCTCAATGAGGTCATCATTATTACACGCAATCCGCGTTTCCTCAACACCCGTTTAGTATCTTTTACAGCACAAAATTAGCAAAAGGCACAAACTGCGAAAGGGAAAGTCATGCTGAAATACTATTTATAATTTTTTCTAACTTGTATTTATCATTTATATATACATATTATGTACCACGATTGACCACATTGACTTTTCCCAAAGTTGTCACTCTGTATGTCTTGTTACAAAATGGATTTTGCTGGAGTAATTCATGGTTGAAACTTGTAAGCATTCCCAAAAAACTTTATTCATGAAGGGGTTGATATCTATAACCTATCTCCAGTAGTAGTTAACACAACGATGTAGTTTTCTCACCATTCGGATAAACGGCGAAGTTCCTGACTTTTGTAAAACAAATCTCTATTCGTTAAACCATTATTATTCCGTAACCTTTCATGTGCTTCTGTTGCTGATTTATATTTTTAATGATGATGGAGCAAACAGTTTCTGTGTACAAGCAAGTATTTCGAGTTGTACACAGTGTAATCTAGTCCGACGCCTTACTTGCAGACATACAATCCCTATAAAATTGGAAATGCTGCAGGGTGGTCTTAAATCATTTTTCTCCAGCAAACACGGTGTAATAGCAGGCTGATACGTGGGTTGGTTTCTTCCTTCCTTCTTATCACCGATGTAATATACTTTTCACTACTTAATGACCACACCACACCGTCTCATCAGCATCATCTTCACTATCCAGTCCTAGTCTGCTGAAAACAAGCTTGTTTAGCTTGTTGGTTTCCCCAAACGTAGAGTAACCATCATAAATGTGTGTAAAGTAGCACAGACGGCCTTATGGTCAATGATGCAACCAATAGGTATTAGTTGACTTTACTTATGCACACATTACATTATCGCCTGTAGGGTACCTTGGTATACTTATACGAGAAGCTAAAAGATATAACAACTATACACATGGTATATAAATCTGCCGAACTAACACGCTTCTCGTATTCAACTGGTAAAATTGAATAATGAATTACATGCCGTACATGTCGTTTTTTTTGTTTCCTCCATAAACGCAGACATTTCATGTTTTTGTCCATTGTGGCAGCCATGCAGTTGCAGCGGGAGAAGGAAAAGTTTTCATGTCCGTTTTAAAGCTTGCTTGCATCTCGTGTTTTGTACATGTTTCAAACTCTAATACCATAATTACTTATCAGGTCAGGTGATACCATATTAGCGAGTGGGTAGTGAAGTTTTCCTCTTTTTCAATAAACGGCATATTTATAAAATACACTTTTACTAAACAAACAACAAACTCAATATCTCAAAAATAATTGGCAGGGAAGACAAAATAGCATAGAACGGGCAAGTTTAGAGGAGACATAATATATTTTGTATGTAATAATGACGAAGGATATCATGCAGAGATACTCCCCGGTTATAACAAAATTGGTATTAAGTGGTAACGAAATGACGGAGAATTATATTATTGTTATTCGAGGTATAATATACTGTACATGTAGTAGGTATATGTATGAATGAGGTTACACTTTTTGTAACATGTTCCCCCAGTTAACTTGCTGCATCCACATTTTTTGCCACTTTAGACCCATTTTCCCTGGAATAACAAATTGCCTCTGGCCTCATAAGTGGCTCAGTAATGAAAGTTCAAAATAGATTATCGAATTTGCTGTTCTATAAAAAGTATACTGCAACTTAAGTAAGGACACGGCAATTGGGGAATGCGGCCAATTAGAAGTAATATGACTTGTTCAAAAGTGATAGGATGGAGAAATATCTTCTGAAGTAGCATTTATTCTAAAAATTAATCCACAAAATCATAACGCTTATCTATCCTGAAAAGTGTGCATACATTCAAGCACCGTTTTACAACAATGATGATAAAAATGTAACAGTGTCGTACATTAATTGTCAACAGTGATGCCATGTGCCGTCTGTACTATACAACCTATTCATTATATTATCTCACTTCCCAAAAACAACAATGAGGGGACAAGGGAAGAAACATGACAAATATGAAATATTTTTCGTGTCATCTGCTGTTATGTATATTGTGCATTATGCAACAGCTGCCGATAATGTAGATAATATATACCTAATTCAATGGGTGATCTCCCCTTGTTGTTCTTACTAGAGGCAGAGCAGAACTTTTATTTTATAGGCAGTGTCGAAGAAAATAACGTAACAGCCACGCGGTGGCGACCTGACTTTTCTACATAGGTACATCGTTTCTACCTGAATTGAATATTCTCATAAAGTGCACATAATTGAAAATTGCAATTACAATTTTTGTACTGCATCAAAGGCATCGTCACTTACCGGGCTCATCATAAAATGTCTAGTTTTTCTTCTACCTACATAATTCCTTTAATAGGTTGCTATTACTAAAAGGTAAAATACATAGACGGAAAGTTCATCATGGATTTTACCATTGATATTTTGAAGCCAAGAGAAATTATGTATGTCAAACATATTCTTTTCCTACCTTCTTGAATGGAAACAAATTAAAGTCATTCAGTTTTTTAGTTTAAATTATGCTCTCTACCCATCTTCTTGATCATTTGTTTCAAGTGCCGACAAAATACTATGATTTGTTAAAACTGAAAGGGTTTCGTATTATGGAGTTTTGAACTGAAGCAAAATGCTGACTGACAAAGACGGTAGGCACTTGTTCCATGCGGTGTACGAAAGAAATGAGAGGTAGTTTTTATTACGCTATTAGCTAATTTGTATTTGTAGTTATGAACCGACACGAGGTCCTTTAAACTTTGACAAAGTATCGTCTAGAAGAAAATATCAGCAATATCGAATGGGGTAGCTAACATTTGCTTGTCCGAGAAATATATTCATGAAGAAACTTTTGTGAGATGCTGAAAAACCGTTGAAATGGTTTTTAAATACACCCATAATCTTTTCTGCGCCAACAAAGTTTCAAATCCTACATAAATATCTTCAGTGCATGAAGTATTCGACCTGTCCCATAATACTCTGTTGTCTGTGTAAAATATGAATACCCACATACACGTATCGTATGCGAAGCCTACTTCATCATAAAATTAATTCCATGTCTCCATTATTTTTCGGAGACAAAATGTAATTTTCTAACCATATCTTTGACTAATGGACGTAATTGTGTATGAATGAATGTAATAAAGTCAGGAGAAAATTACATGTTTCTCAAAATTGTGGCCCAAACAGAATAAACGGAATTAATGAAAGTTACATGACGAGAAACAATACAGTCAAGAGTAAGAGGCATGCACCAAGTGTTATGTTCGGTGAAGTGTATATGAGAATTTGTAGCAATATTTAATATTTTCCAGCGACGACATTGTTGTTTTGATGACTGTCTTGAGGGAAAGGGTTATATACAGCGTATGCATCTTTGCATCAGAGAAATGACTTTGTCGCAGACAGAGAGAAGCAATAATAATAATGATACCTTGTTTGTTGGTGTATATTTTGTACATGTTTTTGTCGCTTAACAAAGTATCATGCAATAACAACCAAACGTGGGTATTATAATAATTCATCTGAATGTTTCGAGAGATGTGAAATGACGATCCTGACGAATGCAGAGTATATACTTACGTAGATATATTCTCCACAAAAACTTAATACTAACCGGGAAGCATTTTGCTTTGCCACAAGTCTTAACATTCATCCCGGCGCACGTAACGCGTCCGTAGACAATGTACTTATTACATCACAAGAAAATTGCGATTATACAACCACCACGTCTTCCACTGAAGACATGCCCACAGAGAGATGGCTATAAAAAATCCCCCGTGTCCCATCTTTTCTCATCCCACCGTCAACAATTTTCCTACACCTACAATTTGAGTGGTCACGTAGCATACATTTCAAAATTAGACCTTTGCCTCCTCCTTCCTAAACTTTAATTCAGAGAGAAGGAACTAAATTGTGTAGCAAACTAGCCCTTTCATTACGCTAATAGCTACAAATTGTACGAAAACTTCGTGCATACCTTTTCCCTCTTACATCCACTAAACGAATAAACCTAATGTTGTCAACTTTATTAACATTATCGTCTGTTTGGTCCCACGTACAAAATTCTCTTGAACATCTTACCGTCTCAAAGCTGTGTGATTACACTTTGCACGCTACCCTTGCCTGTGAATTTTTTTTAACGACAGTTGAAGTATAAACTTTACCGTTTTTTCATATCATGTGGCACTGAGAGTTATCATGCACGTATATGCTTGCCTACTGTATAGTATTAAGATAATCTAGATGTAGTGTTAAATAATACTGTCTTTTAGGTCATAGCAAATCGACATGCCTATTCGATTTAAAAAATCAATCTGTTGTGCTCCGTTGAGAAAACAGTATTTCCAATTTCCTTAGGAAATTTTCCTATCCAAAATCTACGCGAGACAGTAACAAATAAGAAGAAAATGGAAGAATGAGGAAAACAATTTGTCTTTATCTTTTTTCATCAGCTCTAGACGCACAATAACTATTAAAAGTAGATAATATAATGTGCACCATGAAAGGAAGGAAAAAATCGGATTTTCATACCGAGGCCAATAAATCGACAAAACGAAGTAGACACACGCAGTCCAAGTCATTTATCAGAAGCTAAATAGGATTAGTAATAGAAACTGTTCACGTTCATGTTAGTTTTATCTATCAAAGTCAACAGGTAATGAATGACTTCGCTGTAGGTTAAGTTGAGCTTCAATTAACATCTTCCTGAGGACTCAAAGAGTTACATACAACAAGTACATATCTAAATGTTTTCCGCAGATCAGCCGCGCAGTGAAAAGTAATGAACTGTGCTGAGCAAAGTAAAATATTGTGAAGCATGCACACATACAAACAAAATTGATCTTCACTGCTGATCATAACAACTTTTTACCAAATCCTTTGCAAGATTACTGCGCTTTTTCTCATTCTCATTATCGTTTTATGTGCAATACTGCGCAAGCAGCCAATTCTAACACGTATATTATAAATATATGTATCTTTTCGTATCATTAGTTCACACAAGTACAATAAATACATAAAATAATAAGCTACTTCGTTACATCTATCCACAGGTATCATCAACATTTTTTACCGTTTGTTCATCTAACTGACGATCATTTTTAAACAGCGTAATGGGTGCAATATCATCATCGAAAATCTTTTTCCCTTCTTGTCTGTTGTTGCTCATTAAAAAATTCAAATCTCAAAGGAGGTCCACCATTTGTTCATAATATTAATTAAAACTGTCAATCATAATAATGAAGCACAAGAAGTCGTGGTGTACGCTTTGTACTCCAGAAATTGTACAAACTGCGACTACGTTGGCTGCCATGTATCCTTCCTTCTACCTTTCTGGCGAGGCAAGTATTCATATGCCACACGGACATGTACATGTTCAGAGTTTTGCGCAGTACGTACATAATATTATATTAATGACCTGTAATATTATGATCATCTAGAAGGAAATGGCAATTACTATTTTACATGTAGGTACTAGTCTTATTATACCATTCTTGAGATGAAACGCAAGTGCGAGTACACATGAGCAGACTACAGATGATTAAACTTGAGAAACGTAATAAAATCAAACAAGCACGGACTTTTACATGATTGCACTCACTTTCTGAGTGGTTTTATTGGTTGAGCTTCTAGAGATACATTTCCTTACCTGAACTTTTACAGGGTGCAGCCAGCAACTGGGAGTGAGCCATTATGATATGCCAAATAAAGTTTTAAATTTTTCTTGTAATGTTAATTCTCATGCAATCGAAACAGCTACAACAACGTGCAGCTTATTATTACTATTACCATTATCGGTATGTCGTTTACGGCGTCACGTATTATACCTTTGTATATAATATGTAGCGATCTTGAGATATATCTGTATCCCAATCCCAACTGAGGAATTGGATTTCAACTTGCTTACCTGTATTATCAAAAGTATACTTTTTCATCTGCAATAGGTGCTGGCGAGTACGACAGGCTATGTTGCTGATTGTGTTGGCATTTTGGCAATGTTAATTTTTAAGCTGTCAGTGATGGCCAAATTACTTAGGAGACTTTATAGCTTTGATTAATCACAAGCTTTTGTTTAAAGTTTATGACATTTTCATTTTTTTTCAGCGACGACTTCAACAAATGTGTCGAAATAAGTACTTTAAGATCCCATGAGTAGCGACAAAGTATGAGTGGTAGATTTGGTATTATTATTTTAGCCTTGCTACGTACACGTGATGCATGACAAATATCAACAATGATGAACACGAATTTGGATGAAAGTCAAATGTCACTAATTCCAATTAGATAAAATACGCACAAGAATTGATTTGGAAAACTTTTACATTGTACTCCACCCCATATAATCAATGGGATGAGCAATGGTCGTAGGTTTTTTTTTTACAGAAAATATTGACAACGACAATAAGCGTTCCCCTATAAACTAAAGAATGTTTGCACTACTAACTAGAATCACCTGTAATTTTGGAACTGCTTTTCAATACGGATATGGTGCCTGTCAGGCATTGCCTGATTCAAAACAAAAAGGCACGTTATTTTTTTTACCGCGACTGGTGGACGAACAGCAGTAGCAGCATAAGCCGTTTCTTTGTCTGTCCACGTTGCAAATAACCCGTGCAGTTAAATACCACAGCAAAAAATTGATTTATCTTGGATTTTAAAGCAATTAAATGTATTTAAATATTTGTGTCTGTAAGTTAGTAGGTATTGAAAATGGTCAGATTAACCTCGCTGTACTTTTATGCTTTTACAAACTTTGTTTTGAAGATATATGCACTTTTGTGCCCTTTCCTATAATGACGTCGCTACTCCTATAAAACCCTGGATGTTTGTCAAATCCTGTGGATCACAGAAGGGTGTCCGTGTCGGCAAGTTTTCCGGTTCGGTGGGGATCCCCTTGTTCGACAATACATATTACAGGTTAGTTTACACGTACTTTCAAGCTAACAGACCATGAAATGAATGAAAAGGGTTGTTTTCACAAGATTAATGAGATAGAAGATACTACTAATGCTTGTGACTTACTGGCACCATCCCTCTTATTTTCTGTTATTGAAAACCCCCACTGGACATAAAACCATTTGATTGTTAAGCGGAAAGGGACCACAATATTCATGTTTTGACTTTTCATAGCCACGGCTTATTTATTTGAGTTGCGATTGTAAACATGCATCAATTTAAGTAACAAAAATGATTTTTCTTACTACCATAATTTTTAAAATTTTGGTAAGTGCTATCATCACGAGCTGCTGTAGTTGGCGCGAACGGTTGTTTCCTACAAGTGTGATTTCATGTTATTAGAAAATGCACTAAGCAAATAAAACTATTTGATTTCGTCTTTCATGTGCATATGGGGCGTTTTTCGTTTATTTAACAAATTTCTTGAGATCATGCAACAAAATTTGTTCCCTATTTAGTTACACGCAAGAGTAACAACCAAATAATTAGTCGACCGTTGAAAACAGTGATAAAGTATATATAATACATACAAGTCATTACACAATGGACAAGTAAAAAGTGAATGAGTGAGAAAAGTAAATTGCATGTGAGAAAATAATGGGAAAGGGAGTATCGGCTTTTTTGTCCCGAGTCCTGACTACAATGATGAGCTCCTTTTGTAAAAAAAGTGAGCTTACTTGGATCACAAGGAGAGACATATGGTAAAGGTAACCTAGTCTGCAAGCAAACGAAACATCACCCTTCGCTCGTCATCGACAGAACATCCCTGCCTATTTCTTGGAAGAAAGTATGGATACTTTGTTCCCTTTTAATATCCATGAAAATGATTATTGGTACATTTCCTGAAAACAGACGTATAACGTACAGGTAAATAGGTAAAGTAAAACAGATAATTTATTAATGCAACAACAAACACGGTAACTTCAAATCTTGCCATAGATCAACAGTGGCTCACTTTTGAAAGCTCATACAATTTTGTTATATGAAATAAAAAGTAAATAAAACTGTTTAGTATTTTGTACTAATTTATTTTTCTTTACTTCACTTGGGTTAGATTACTTGGAGTTAGTGTTTTCATTAGTACATAATATGTACATTTAAATTTAAATTTACAATTTATCAAGCTTGTCGGTATTACAAAGTATTAATTTTTATAGAAATTCCATCATTTGACCTAATTGTTAACTCACTCTGGATTACCATGTCTTTTGGATGTTTAATTGATTGAATTTTAAAATTTCTCAGCAGGTTTGCAATTATCACTTTTTCCTCCATCATGGCAAACTTTTGACCTATATTAAAATTTTCATAAATGAGTAGTTAATAAAAAAATGCCTTTCCAGTACGGAATAAAATGAATAGTTGTGAGAACCAATGCAGTTTCGGGGGCCTGCTGAAAACGGAATGTACGCAAAGTGGTTACGACTGTTGCGAGTCTCTCCCTCGAGAAATCGTTCTGGTTTAAAAGCGTGTGGCTCGGTAAAATATGCTGGATTTTTATGAATTTGATATATAAAGAGGGCAACAGTGACATCCTTCGGTATAATTATGTTTTCATCTAAAGCAATCAAATAATATAAAACGTGATTGCAAGCAAATAATTGAATACCAGTAGATATGAACAATGTGTCTGAAATCAATACATGTATATTTTCAACACTGATATGTGAGAATATCTACCTAATTTTAAATCAGAAGTTAAATATCGTTGGATAAAGGGAACACTTGGGTACACTCTCATGGACTCTTTGATTACAACTTCTAAATATTTCATCTTCGTGAGATCTTCCGTTGTTACTGGACGCGTTTTATCGTCTCCAAAAATCGTATACAACTCCTGTCGAACTTTTTCCTGAAAAAATAAATACGTCGACTTCATAACCTCAGACATAAAAACAAGCAGTGGCGCATCCTAGTTGTATCTAAGGTCAGTAATTTGAGAAGCACCAACTTCTTCCTGGACGTCCAAAAGTAAGTCTAAAAAGGCCTTTTTCTTTCGTTCTGCATTTTTAAATTTTTAATAAAAACTCCACAACATTTGGAAGGCATTATAATTTATCGAAAAAATAGTACATTTTAGGTTTATACCGGAACCAAAAAAGATAGTTTCAGTTTGGTTTGTTTCAGCATCAGTATTTCGTTCCTTTTTCAATGATGCGCGAAGTCTCTTTCTGTCTTGAATAACCTGGAGCAAAAATAGTTTCTTCAAAATGAATGACACGAAACATGCCTAAAAATAAGTTGTTTAGTTGCAACCAACGCACAGCATCAGTAAAACTATGAAGAACTTTTAGCAGTTTTTCCTGGCGCTCAAATAATTTTGATCGCTTCCACAAAAAGTCAAATCGAAGCCATGGACGAAAAGCTCGGTCTTGAAATACTTCACCAATTCTGTTAATAGTTTTAAAAAGATTATAGCATTGTCTAATTTAAATCTGCTAATTATTGTTTTAAGCTTTTAAAGCTTATTCTTGGCTTATACGTCTGTACTCTCGTATTGACTGAGTGTATTCAAGGTTTTCACCGTCTTGTGCATTCATAAGTTTTCCCATTGCAGTTTCTGAAAATATAGACACGCCACAGGTAAAATGCAGCTAATTATTTATCTAACATATCAGCAGCGGTTGGAGTGATTAAATAATAATAAAAAGTGTTGGAGTATGATACTAACCGCCAATAATATCCAATGTACACTTCGTTATGAATGGAACAAAATCGAAGCTAGTATTATTTTCGTGTAAACCTTTCAAAATTTTTACAAGTTTGAATGACTCTTTGTTAAAAATTGGCATAAAATCTTCAAGTATTTTAAAGTGGAAGGCAGGTGTCAGCATTTTCCGTCGTTGAAACCATTTCTGACCTATCATTAAAATTACTAATTTTGTTAAATATACCAGCAAAAACGTAATATTAAATTATTATATAATGTCACCTTCACTCATAAGTAAACCATCCCCTAACCATGGTCGTATCAAATCATAGTCAAATCCTTTCTTGATGTGCGCATTGGATGTAAGTATTTTCTATGTAAAATCAACCAGACAAAGGTTTAAACTTTCTGTAAATAGTGGAAAGGTAAAAAACTGTAAATACAGGGTATTTTTAATTATGAATTACCTTTATGTACTTTGGTTCGTTAATCATCAAAAATCGCATGCTACCTGCAACAGTCAGAGCAACATGCAACAAATGACATTATATTAGTAACCCCAACCATGAACAGTTTTCTTTTTGCTATGATTTACCTGAAAAAGTTTTTACAACAGCTCCGTACTGTTCGCACCATCTTATTAGCATGGGAAACAATTCTATGAATCACGAAAAAAGATTACACACACATTTCATAAAACTATGCTGACAATAAGTTAACACTTAAAAATTCGTACAAGCAAAACAACACTTTTGCACTTGAAGTTCAATGTAGTTAAACCTTCTTTGGGAGTGAAAAGGAAGTCCAACGTATGACCAATTATTGGTGGCCTTGGTGGGCCTGGGAAGACGTCCAATAATTTATCTCTTCTGGATTTATGAATCATGAGGAAGTAAAATAGGAGACTAACGACACTCCATAACAATATATCCAATAGTCCAAATGTGATCATTTTCTCAGTTTTGCTGTAAAAAACGGTAGAACCGCTATGTTCAGATTAATTATAATACTCTTGTTTTCGGACATGCGCTTACTTTTTCCGTCCGTTTTTGAAGGATTCAAACTACTCAAAGTATAATAAATTTGTCAAATTGAACCCATTACACTCCACATGTGTATAATAATATGCGTTTAACGCAGTTTGGGGCAGGCTAAATAGAATTGACAGATAAGGAAAATTGATAAAAAAACGTTGATAATCCCGAGACTTGTAAACAAGCCGGTTAATGACCACGACTACACCGCAAAAGACATTTGCACTCGTTTTTTTTCTTGTTTACTGGAAATCGTACTGGGGTTTGTAACTACGTTGTGCAATGCCTTTATAATTGCATTATGCTGTTTTTCTTTTAATGTTAATTTAGTTATACTTGTTCACTTCACTATTGCAATTCATGTGTACAAAGTTGTACAACTATCTGTTTATAGTTGAACTTTTTGATGTGAAAACACATGAAGTACATTTTTCTTTAATTTAACCAAACAAACTTGTCTGGAGTCTGCATAAAATGTTATGTTATGTTCCTGATTCGTGGTTTACGTTTTATTGTATTGTATGCATATGTGCGCGTAAAACTACAAACTGCTGTGTATTAGTAGATACATGATTCATACTGTTGAAGTGACAAATTGTAACAACGATAATATTGTAAAATCTTGTGCAAAAGCGAGTGCTTGCGAGACTTGGAACAAGACAAGAAGAGCGAGTAAGATTAGCAAATAAGTAACTTGATATAATATATGTACAGAGTATACACGTGTAATTTTAGTTAGACATACCACCTAAACAACGTCAATGGCAATCAACGTCAGTCCTTTCAAAAAGCACAGTTAACATCGTCAAGGATAATTGGCTTGGATTAACTTCAATTGCATCTGGGGCTTCGGAATATATTTTGTGGGGAACAATTAGATCCTGCCTCTAAAGATCCAAAATCAGCGCACTACCATATATGTATGTATATAAATTCACTTGTATAAATAAATGAAATACTATAAATGCTGAGTCTGCCATTCCTTTCATAGACTTAATTGGTGTAAAGTGTAAACTTGTGGTGACATGTCCTGCCTTTTTTATTACCAATTCATAGCACCTTGTTCCAAATGGTTCTGTCCATGTTATTTTCATTTCCGATTGCAACTTGGTGACCAGTCAGCTATAACATTGTCGGGGACGGTGATATATGCTAAACATGAACATATATTTTAAAAGTTGTACAACCAGTACGAGTTTTAGGAGGGGAACGTGCCCCACCTTGTTATTACTCTGGACAGGAAAAATACTCCCGATGCTGCCGTCGCTGATTTCAT
Source organism: Callyntrura guangdongensis (assembly GCA_027744295.1). Lineage (NCBI taxonomy): Eukaryota > Metazoa > Arthropoda > Collembola > Entomobryomorpha > Paronellidae > Callyntrura > Callyntrura guangdongensis. The sequence goes on from JAHZNB010001418.1 coordinate 24,594, forward strand.
CCGCAAAAAAATTAAACATGTAACAAACTTGATCATTCAACGAGAATCCGTAAACGACGGTCAGTTGTAGGTTGACAAATGCGTGACAAATGGGGACAAAAAATGCGTCTACAAATTGTCAGTTGTAACTTGTGACACCAGTCTGGCGTCACACATGCTTTGTAGACACAAAATACCTTAAAAATTAATAATAGAGTGTCTGTTTGCAAAAGTGTCTTATTTAAAGATTATTGTTTTTGTAAACTTAAAAGTCCAACATACGTTTTATTTACATTACATTAAATATTATATCGATATCTATACGAGCTGCGAATTAGTTTACTGTATATTATGACTATGATGTTAAAGTTAATTAATACAAACTACCGAATATTCAAGTAGACGGCAAAACTAAGTATGTTGCAAGTTGTTCGTAATAATTTTCTCTTGCAAATAAATTACTCATGAAAGTAGCATCAGAAAAACTACATGAAGTTCCGCCCAGACTAATTGGAAGTGACGACAACGGGAAGCTACTGGCAAGTAGCTCTGTCTTTGAACCGTACATAAATATCTGAAACAACAAAAAATGGCCACTAAAACCCTTATTAAGGAGGAATGCGACAATGATAATAAATATTAAATACCTACTATACTATACTATAAATACAACCATGTTTTTACAGACATTTACTCACCCTCTGTTGCAACTTACGAGACACCAGCGGATAGAAAAGTTTGTACATAATGTAAAACAATGAAGGCTGATTGATCTCATAAAAAGCTTTGAATTTAAGCGGAAAGTGGCCCTATACACCAATTAGTTATTGTGAAAGATTATGATATTTTTTAATTTGATTTTTTCCTTACTGTTCTTGTTCTTACAGACCTGCATGATTTGAAGAATTCTCATGAAATTCCGCAACGTCATTTGACGGCAATGAGAGAAATTAAACCCTTCGTAATCATGAATCATAACTATTCCGTTACACTGGAACTCTTTGTCGTATGACATTTCCTCCAACAGGAGCACACAAGCTAGGTATACTTGTTCCATTGAAAATTCTTTGGTGTTCCACAATTCTTACAGAAATAAAACAAAATATTATGTTATGTGATAAGCCAATAGTCCATTAATTGCACACACGTTTTTATCTTAATGAATTAATGATGAACATGAATTTAGCACTGCTACTGTATGTACTTCATTGTAAAAAATCACTAGTCACTTCGGTAGAGTGGGCAAACTAGATTTTTACATAAAACAAATAAATTAGACTTACTAAACCGGAAGAGAAATATGGCTCTTCCTTCATTGTCAGTACCGGGAAGTTTTGTCACAATTTCTGAATCAAGTACATCTTTCAAAGTTGAGGGTGTCATGTTGAGAAATAAATCTTTATTTTTAACTCTCATTTGGTGATACTGTTGATACTGAAATAAAATATTAATAAGTGATCAAAGTATACGTACGTGCTTATTTCATACTTTGCATGTTCATTGTTCATGTTCTTATTTACTAAAATATAGTCTATTGCAAATTAAGATGGGAAATGTAACATTTTGTGGTATGCGTGCTTAAAATGTATAATACGAAACGGTATAATTTACGACGTCAAACGCCCTTGAAACATTCATGTTTTTCACTGCTAGGAACCGTGGATGATAGTCATCATCTTCAATTATGCCACGCGGCGATCCAAGAATTTGTTTTGCTAGGTACATTCATTCATAAAATACAAACAATTCAAAGTAAAAGTACATCATTTGTGTTTGGCTAAATTTTTTGAGGTGGTTTACATCACGACTACTGTATTTACACACTGTCGCGTGTCACAGAAGGGTCCCACCAAAAACGCACACAAACATGCAATTTGTACTGACACGAATTTTCGGTGGAATCCGTATATACAGATTGAGTAACTCATCAACTATGCAAATCACTGAAAAAGTTTATCATTAAAATTAATGACTTACAGTTTATTAGTTTTTGAAACTCTTTGAGTGGAGAAATGGACGACATTTTAAATTATGTTCAGTGTGTTGTATTAGAGAGAGTTGTATCAATTGTCAGTATTGTCTACAAAGACTCAAACTGTTAACTGGACATGATTAATGTGTATAATAACAAATCACAACTGGTGCCCTCTCTTCCAATGATAGCTGATGATGAAAATTATATCACGGGAATGATTAGCGGAAGGAAATAAAAGAATGTTGTGCGTGAAAAAATTACATTCCATTATATTATTTGAAAACAAGGGTCAATATCATTTTGTATTTGCTTTAATTGAGCTAGCTGTGGTATGCACTATGCAGTGCAGAAGTCAGTCAATCTTTCACACGTGTTGCGTTAATATAATTCGATTAGTGAAAAAACTTGTTACTTAATCATTATCCTAGTATACAAGTTACGTTTCTATATTTCTTACTGCATACTGTAAACAAAAAATGTAAAGGTCTTCTTGAATCCTGTGTTCACGATCCACAATGCACGACCATTATATGCATTAGCCAGTTGGATCATGATGATGATAGGTGGACTGTTAACCGCTGCTCGACTGGAGTGTATGGTAATGGCAAATATTTAACACATACCATTCAGTTAAGAGACAGATAAGATAACACAACGTACGGTAAGTAATACCAACTTACATACAATTAGATGAACGTTGAACGCACACTGCGCATAAAATGTAAATACATACAGAGAACAGTACACCAAATCATGTTGAGCAAAATAATTAATGAGATTTATTTGACATAAAGACATACATAAATACAACTTAAATAAATGCACAAATCTACGTAGTTTTGTTGTATCATATTTAAATATAATACTTGTATACTTCAACTAAATTATAGAATTACTTATATGTAAAGGTAAAGAAGTTGGTTAACTATAAAAAACAATTTATCCCGTTTTGTAACCATACTGCAGTTGGTCTGGACAAAAAACGTAGGTAAAAAATACAGTTATACGCTGTTATGCAGAAAGTTGCACTATTGTATTCGTTATTTTTAGTTAATTTACTAATTACGTACCCTGGTAAAATTTATCCCGTTTGTAAAGAGTATGTATTAGCTCAGTGTCCCATGCCTCATCTTCATTCAATGTTCCTCCCAAACTCTCTGCCAAGTTGCCTGAAGACGTGAACTTTTGCAGAGATTTGTAGTCTGTATGAAAATGAATCTAGGACGTGTAAAGGACAGTAAAAAATTATAAACTTATCGCATGTAGTCAAATATTTCTGCAACTGTACTATGCCTTGTACTGAAAATTGTACTTGTTACCAGTACTTACTTACCCTCTTTTGAATTTTCTTGGACATAAACTGTTTTGCAAGACCAAAGAAGAGATCAAAAAGATACGGCTGATTTACCAAATGAATGGCTTTGTATTTAGCTGGAAAACAGTCCTACAAAATAAATTAAAATGCTAAATGGGATGTGAAGGATTGTAGTAAGGAAAAGTTAAGTCAAAAAGGAAAAACAAACTTGAAAAATCTGAAGAAGTTTTCGAAAGCCGGCAACAGTGAGTTGTTTAGCATGGGACATGCTCAAGCCATAATGATCAACAATAACAACCGCACCTACTTTCTGGGATTCAGGACAGTATGTCATTTCTTCGGCAATTAACATACATGACATCGTAATGTCATCAAAACTAAAACAACCCGGATCCCACAACCCTTTTGTCATGATGGTAATGGTAATAAAGCACACAAATATTACGATGAAAATGTGATGTAGAAAATACAATTATTTTACAAATAGGACTCCGACAAAACTCACATCAATTACTTCGACATAAATTCAATGAATAATAATACTAAAATCGTAAAATCAAATATGTGTGTATTTATACCAACTCGAAACACGAACATTTTCCTTTTCATTTCATCCCGGAATTTGAGAACGTTCACTATTCCAGATTCGAGAACACCTTGCAATTTACTGGGATACAGGCACGCAAAACTGTCAGGATGCTTGAGACGTATCACGTAGTAAAGTTTTAGCTAAAAAGTAGAATGTATTTAACTACTAATTAGTTTAAATGGCTAAATCAATATAGGCAGCAGGTATGTTGTTTTGAGTAAATGAAAAATGTACATTTCTGAACGCCGATTCTGTGTCGTATTTCCTAGCACGAACGAACCGTAGCAAAAATTCGTCATCTTTTGGACAATCCAAGTTAATTTCAGCTAGCATTTGTTAAGATATATAAAACAATTTGACAAAAAAACCGGTGTTAAAAGCAAATAGGTATACACAAAGTATTATACAAATGGGAAATAAAACCTGCTAGTAGTTTTCGGAGTTGCTGAACACAATCCATAGCTCGGTCTTCCTCCTTAATGATATCCATTATTTTGAGGACGTGAGGAGCAAAATGAAGACGCACGTTTTGTGGGGTCTTTTTCAGTGGAAGAACGAAAACGAACTGTTATAAAAATTCACTTCCTTGGAGCAAAAGGAAAATTTAGTCTCTAGTTGTTCTAAAAAATCCTAGGTCAAGGTTCCTATTACCTGCTGCTGTGGAACCCTTGAAAACGACGGCACACAAGCCTCTTTTACCGTCAGTTAATCTTATGAGTTAAGGACAAAGGCGGAAAGACAAATATTAACTGGGAGGATTCCGTGACACATCAAGTTGTGTGCATCTTGCGTTAACGAGTGGTCGTTTGTGAACTTGCATTTTTGCTGAAGTGGATTGGACTCACATTAACCACCAAATTGCCACCATCACCAACGAATTTGAAACTCCTTCTGTGGCTGAAACCTAAAGGCTTGAATTTAGGCTTGACCTAAATTCAAATGATGTTATATAAGACAACGCTTACTCTCTTAGTTAAATCTGACAATTACTGCGCGCACTCTTCCGGCTCTGTGGTTGTCATATATGCATTTCTACACTCCTTTTAACGTGTAGTCGTAGTGCGCACGTTCAGAACTAGACAACGGCGATGATAACCAAACAATGTGCTCATGCGCTGTTTCGATATTGTTTTAAGCAATACTATGACATGCGTGTGGAAATAAAAGTGATCAGTCATCTACTGAAATCCATAAATTGAATTTTTAAAAGAGGCGTCGTAACCAATGTGTAAAGGCCACATATATTGTTCCATTGTTGCATTAATCTGCCAGTGGAAATCTTACGACAGCCGAAAATAGTTACAGAGAACGCAATATACGAGAGCATTGAAATTTTGTCACACAATTGACCCTTGACTTGTTAAACATAACATATATGAATTATGAATTATGCGTTACCGTTGCATTTTCACATGCTTGCAATTAATTTGCAAGTTGTGTTGTAGAGAATGTACTAGTGACGTGCTCAAACGCGGCGGAACCGCTGCTGTTCTGCAGCCACTGGATGTGCTTACGTACAAATTTTGCACAACTTACTGTATTGCAATGCGGTACCAAACTTTCTCATTTCACTTGGGATTGGAAGACTTAAATAAGTAAGACCTAGACGCCATTTTTGGAAGACAACATAATTGACCACTAACTAATGATGTACCTGTTACAATTTTGCATAATGCATGTGCAAGTTAACTCGTGTAATTAGTAAGTCTTTCGTTGAGAGTGAGTGGATGACTATTATGCAGACAAGAGCTATGCAGTTTGTACTAGTACACAAACTGTACTGTTTTGAACTGAACTATAATACATGTATCGATATCCTTTCTGGTTAAATCATTCCTCTCTGCTCTCTCTTCAGTTAAATTGTAATTTACACAATTTTGTTATATTAGCGTCACTTCACGAATAGGTAAATGCATAGGCAATAGGTATGTTATCCCATTATAATCCGTCCCAACCAGCAAAGTGAAGGAAGGGGCGCCGATGATTGTAAAACTAGCATACTACCGAAATATTTGATATAACATTACCAGTCTTTGATTTCCGCAGCTGCGGAAGTTCCGAATTTATTATCACTTGACGCAAAATTGCAGGCGATTACATTATTGTTGTAGTCAACAGGTGCTTGGGTGCTTGTTGAACTTGTCCCCAGTGGCCTATGACTATGACTAACACTTTGTTCTGTGTCTGTTCCTTTAAGTATGTTTCGGAAATATAATTGATTGTGTTTACCAATGGGCTTTAAATAACATCTTATTACATCTCGTTGGTATTTACATAATAATAACGGCTTTGACGGCATGGATTATGGATTCACAAAATTGAAAGACAATGGCAAATAACGTCTCTGTAACAGTGTTTGTTAAATGAAGAAGTGATTATGCCTTGTCACGGGAGGGATGACGATCAAGCTCTTTCTGGCCTTTTTTCAATTAAATATTACATTACATACAGACGAAGCCGTTCCGCTACCTTTCACATAATAATGCAATAATGTAGTTTCTTATCAGGAGGAGTGGTCAACATGTACAACAATTAAGGGTTAACAAACCTTTTGTTTTTTATGTTATGCGTTTCATGAATTATGATGACAGTGTATGATGTGAGCACAGATGAAAAGTATTACATAATGAAATAATAAGCTTAACGTATGACACTTTGCATTTCAATGCCGGCACTAATTTAATTAAAAAATGAAAAAGTGGTGAAGATGAAACATTACTCTACATAAGTCGACTCAAACGTAAGGATTAGTTCATTGTAACTATTGTAAGTCCAACTATAAACTACAAACTACGTACGGTTCTTTCCTATTATCAGAAAACTGTTGAATAGTTAATTCTTGAGAAAAAATAATGCTTTCAATTTCGTTTAATGCGTGTCGCGTGCGAACACATGGCCTTCAATACTATCCAGGTTGGTCAATGGATAAATTCTAAATAAACACATCATCATATCATAATATATCATTCGTACACTACATAACTATTGACTATATGGTTTATAAAAATATAAGATTATATGTGTGTGAGTAAGTAGGGAGTAGAAACTCTTGTAAGTTCCAGTTCCAGCTAAACGAAATTACGTCATTATGGTAAACCCAATGGTTATGGTTTGTAGAATAACTGGACGGGATACGATAATAACCTCAAATGAACGGTAAAAGTCAACCTTGTTTGTATTACCAAACGCCAATGATGTAAATTTTAAAATTAAATGTCATCAACAGACTATACGTGAAAGTACATAAAAATGAGACACCTCATTGAAAAGATAACTGAATATAAGAAAATAAAACAGTGCTCTACATTTGAACTATAAACTCCTAGTCAGTTTAACGTGTAATCATCGCAAATATATCAAATATTAATATTTTGAACTGTTACTCCTAATGAACTGCACTTTTTTTATTGCATGGGAGAAAATTTTCTTTACAAACGAACATAAAGCGACAGAATTTTTTTGGATGTAATGGTTCCAATATGCCCATTTCGGATTTTCTCAGCATCAACTTCAATGGTAAAACATAAAAATACTTTCAAATCTGTGTTTTCTACTGGAAGTTGAATGATAATTTGTATTGTAGTAACTGTCACTTCAATAGTAACTGACATGAAATAAACGGTATCTAATAACCTGTTCTGTTACAAGGTATGTGGAACAGTGCTCATCATAAATTCAATGTTGGCTGTAAAAAGTGAAAATTTACAAATCGACAAATACATTGGAAACATATTTAGTGACAGAGATTCGTCCCGATTTCATTTGGAAGTTGTCGGTTGCTGCTTCATTTCAATTGCCTTTGGAATACTTCAAACAGTGGGATCATTAATGTATTTTCTACACGTATGATACGAAAAATTTGCAGCTTACATACATACTTGTAAAAGTTTGCTTTCCGACACAATTTACTATATTTTATTTTGCATTAAGCCAAAGTTTCAATGTTTAGAATAAACTTTTCTATCTAGGAAATTAAGCTAAAAGGATGGATTTGGCTTAATTTTTCCTGTATCATAGCCCACTCCGTTTGTCTTATTCAGTTGGATTCTTACAAAATCATGGTGAAAATTTTCACAGATTATTACATGTGCCTCGTTAGTGACATTTTAATTGAAACAATTATTTTATTTTCAGCATTATTGTTCAAAGTGTACAATTTCAATGAGTGATCTTTAGTTAGAGTTAAGATAATCAAGTGTTCATTTTGATACTAAATAAATCCAAATGCATTTATATAAAGCCATCCAGCCATCTAGATTCATCACCAATCACCATTGCTATACATCGTTCGTAAAATCTGGCTTTTGCATTTTATAACTTTTTTATTATCAACATAATATATTTCATGGGTATGAGTATTATTCTTTTTTATTAATTGCAAATTATAAATGGTACATACGAAGTATGTGATAATGGAAACCGCAACTGCTGGCAATGTGTCAAGTGACAACTCGGATTTCAGGCAGGAAATCACTGTCCGCAGATGTGCGTCTAATAGGAAAAGAATGAAATAATTATTGCTTGCCCGCACCGCACTATGGCGGCGTAGTATAGTTAAAGTTAAAAGAAATCCACCGTTAATATCGTTATACGACGTAATACTACATTTAACATAGTTAGCATCAAAGGTAGCATAAATCCAAATCCGGCCGGACCTCACAACACCAATATCAAACGTTTTGATATTACCGGCGTCCCGGAAAGAGGAATATAAAATTTCTGACATTTTGTGTAAAATTCATCATTTTCATTACAGATGTCGCGACATAAGCAATTGTTTTTAGTTGTCACTTAGTCACTGGTTTTAAATACTATTTTGCCTGGCTATCTTGACAGATATGACAAATTCGTCAAACCTAACGCACATTTGGTTTTGTCTAAGTTCTTATTCAGACCGAACACGTCTTGACGTGAAATCTATACAGGAAAGGAAACCCTGTTTGAAATGTTCATGCATCTAATGTTGTATTTCATTACTTTTGTTGTTGAAGAATTAATGCATGGAATTCTTCTCACCGCAAAAACCGCTCACTCGCCTTACAATTTTGTTGTTCACATTTGATTTGAAGCCCCCTTAGTATTAGACGGTTGCTTGTGGATCGATCAATGATAGTGAACAAATGCTTACACAATATAAACAATTTCTCTTTAAAACATGAAATAAATTAATTTTTTTCATTACATCACTACATCAAATTATTCTCAATTGTGTACTCCATATCTTACAAGTTCTAAAATCATGGTTAGAAAATCGCTCTACCGTCTGGATACACTAACTTCAGATCACGAAAGCAAGCGCGGAGACGAGAATGGAATTTGCCATAAATTAGCAGCAGCAGCATGTTCAGTAAGCCCTTTCACTGATTAATTATTATTTACACAAATCCATTTCATAAACAGTTTAATTACATATAGAAACTTATCTCGATATGTAATGAATGGACCTATTCTATGAGGGAAGATTGGATAACTTGTGATTTGTACTTAATTATTATAATATACTACAGGTGATGGGAATAGCTATACTTATCTTCTCCGTTCATATTCTAAGGAATGAACGGCTTCAGGTTCATTTGTATTGGATACAACTCACGCCTATGTACTACAAAACATTTCCAATGGTTCTTTTGGGATGTGCTATTTCCAATACTGCCAGCTCTGTGATTCAGGTTATTGGCTCCTTAATGTTCTTATTCCAGGTAATATATGTGTTTCTTGCGGACAAAATAACATCAAAATTTTCTCTTCGGAAACTAATTAGTGATTACATACCATTATTAAACACAATACCATACCATGTACTATGTATAAAGTGATAGTGAGTAGGTACTTTTTATGTTCATAGGACATCACCGTCAACATTTGGAAATGGTTAAATTTCATTGCTCTGATGGTTTCAATGATTTCAGTTATTTTACTGAGCAAAGAAGACTATTCCGCTTCCGATATTAATATGTATGCCTATTATTATTGTAATACGCTCATTTTAAATACTAGTATATGTGCAGTGTTCATGGCATGGAAAATCCTCTGCTGCGTCAGGTAATAGGTAATTCGACTGTCCCTGTCAACGGTGTAATATATACAACCGCTTGCTTCGTGAATAAAAATCAGTAAAAATCATGTAATAATTAAAACTTTAATAAAACGATTTGAACGTTCATAAAAAAGTAAAAATGGAATATTATTATATCATATCATATATATAATTTTTTAGTATCATGTCATATAGTATTAGAGTTGTTCGAGCTCTCCTCAAATCATTCATGACATGGAAAATCCTATGCTGCGTCAGGAATTAGGTAAAGGTGTACATAATGTAAATTACATCTACTTGCTTCATCATGGATAAAAAATCGTGGCCGGTGCCCAGATTGTGGACTCTAGCGGGCCACCCACCGGTGGCCCCCACTAGGTCGGTGGTGGTTCGCTGGCCCAATAAAGGTCGGTGGCCGGTGGCCACCGTTGTTGTCTGTGAAGCAGTGCTTAGTGCTAGCGAAACTGTGGAACAATGGAAGTTAGTGTAAACCAGAACCATCAATCGAAAATTGGTACCGCGAAAATCGCATTTTGTTTTTCTGCTGAGGTAAATACACCCCTTCTCTACTTGGACTTCATTTGTTGTAACAGCAGGTATTTGTATTTGTGTGATAGTGATAGTTATTGATATGTTTTCATTATAAAGCTAGGGTTGCATTTTCAATGTATGTGCTTTGAGCCTGAGCTGACAACAAACTGCGAATATAATCCACCTTATGTAGAATTAGACCAAGGTTTTCGCTGTCTAGCAGATGATAACTCATTGACAGATCAATTATGAGTCAGAGTTCATTGTTTATGTAGTTTATAAATCTTTCCATTTATATAGGATTAAGAGAAACTATTTGATTGTTTGTTGTTTTAACAAAACGGTGATCACAATAAATTAGTGCCATGCCGTGGACTTCGATAAATCCGTGTTTTACCATTATTTCCAGTTGACGAACTGGCCACATTCTGTAGTTTGTTTCAAAGTGAAACACGTTTTACCAACCTGTTTTGTAGAAAAATCCATTTACAAAAGAACAATGGCAGACATAGGCACCCCAAGTAAACCCCCAAGGGGAAACAAGACTGGGAAAGAAACTGGTGTTTTGATGTCTGTAATCAAGAGTTTATCATCATCAGCATCTACGGACCATAGGGACAGAGAAAAAACAAAATTGGAGAAAGAATTCCGGAGGAGTGACCAAAAGTTAGATTCTCAAGTTTCTAAACATCAAGAATCGTTGAATGCTACCATGATGGTAAGATTTTGTGAATTTTATTTATACAGTCGACCACTAGAATAAATGATGAATTTTATTGCAGACGTTTGGGCATGTGTGCGGAGAAATTGACGGTGCAAAAACCAGACTTGCGTCCGTCAAAGGAAACCTTCAGAAATGTAAAATGCTACTTCATTGCAGGAGAGAGGAGCTAGAACGGTTATGGCTGGAGGGAATAGAACATAAGCACGCTTTAGGAATACTAGAACAAATGTAGGTTGTATGGGATTATTACATTCTTACGTATTAGAGAATATCTGAGTTAAACTTAAAGGTGTTTTATTTTGAAATTTTGAATATAGAGAAAGATTGCGGTCCAATTCTGACCAATTTAATAAACTAATTAATAAAAAGCAATATCTCCAAGCCGTTGAAGTTTTGATGAACTCTATCAACAGTTGGAATGAAAATTTAGATACTATTGATGGATTGCGTGAAGTGAAGACCGAATTAAAAATGAAGAAGGAGGTGAGTGGGTGCAAATATGCTTAGTATTCAAAGCATTTATTTATTGCATAATATATTATTAATCTTTCAATTTTATCTAGAAAATTTACGAAACACTTAAAGAAGAACTGTACACTGAGATGTACTATAAACTGAACAATCAAAATTCGTTTGAGAAACGACAAGGGTCTGGTGTTTTCAATCCGTTTCAGAGGTCAAGTTCTGATAGATTGAGTTCTGGCCGCAACAGAGGTGCCCATATAAAAGCGAGAAAAATCTTATTCGACTTTTCAAATTCTTCAGCAGTCAAGTAAGACAGGACAATTTAAATTTTTTGAGTACCACTTCGTAGAATGACCTGGTCGGTGGAAATGAAGATTTACTGTTAATTTGATTGGGTATTTTCTTTAATTAAGTGGATTTTCCAAATCTGGGGAATCACATGAACTAGATGCTTTCATCACCACAACAGTAGAGTGTATGGTATTGCTCAAAGAAGTGCCCAGATTTTCAGATGTGGGTAACAGTTTGATTTACGGAATGTGCAAATAAATTTGTAAGGCCAGAGGAGTAAATTTCCTGTCGTGGTGTAACCTATTGTAATTGGCTTTTTAGGATCTAAAAAATCAAATGGAAGAAAAATTGCTGGGTTTAGTAAATAGTGCCTCACAACAAGTGATAGAATTTGGTGATACCAATGGTATTAACGTTACTGACGCCTCCTTATTTTCTGAATTACTAAAGGTATATATATAAATTCCTGGAAATTTTGTTGCAAAGATAGGCATTTTTGACCTACCGTTGGTACACTTAACTATCCATACACTTAAATTACGTTTACAGCTTCTATTCTCACAATTTCGCTGGATAGTTAAGACTCATGTTCAAATAATTAGTGCAATGAACAAAGCGATTGGACATAATCGATCTAGTAGCAAAGTAAAGTTATTTTACGATGAAGACTTTGTATGGTCAAGGATTCAATCTGTAGTAAGTAATTTGTTTTCTTTCAATTTAATTTTGGAGAATAATATTTTCACGTTTAAAATAAGCTTATTACTACCTTGATTTCTTGTAAACTTTTATTACAGTTGCAATCCACCTTAAAGATTTACTTTGATTTAAGTGATTCTAAATCCGATCATTCAAACAGTATTAGCCCTTCGAGAGATTCAACTTCGAATGACATAAATAGCTTTTTTGTCAGGAAAAAGCCATCCAGGTAAGAAGTTTTTTGCTTCAGCACACATTGAATTATATAATTACTGCTGATACGGTCAGTTTTTTAATTAAATTAATTTTTTAGACCAAAGAGACCTCCTTTGTTTAAATTTGAATATTCATTACATGGACTAAATATCAACGAATACGTAGCCAATCAGGTTAGGATTATTGTAAAAGATGTGTAAAAACATGTGTGGTCTATTCGTAATCTAACGTTCCAATTAAAATTGTGTATTTGTAGGATACCACCGACAGAAGCAATATTGATAGGACAAGATTTTTAGTTTGTAAACCTAATCCGCGGAACATTGTAACGGTCTATAGCCCTGTTCAAGAATTTGTAGTTGAAATTGAACAATCTACTAATGGGTAATAATATTAAATAGCTTCGTCTTCAATAATGCATATGTAGTAAAAGTTCTTTAAAAAAGTGCTGCTGTCAAAACTTAGAAATTTTATTGTGCTTTCTTCTAGAAAAAAATCAGACCTGCGGATATTCATGGGAAATATAATCAACCGTGTGTTCGGTAAGGTTATTTTTCAACTATTCATGGTTTCTCGTCAACAATCAGGTATTGATTTTTGTAAACTTATGACTTTACTATTATTATTTATTTAGTTCAACAGGTGTACAAAGAAATATCCGACGCTGTAGACCTAGCACGAAAAAATTCGGATTGCTGGAAAGATATCATATCCACTGAAGAAACAAAGAGTCTCAAATGCACTAGACCGTTATTACAGGTATGTAACCTGAAAAGGTGAAAGGTCACTTTGATTTTATTGAATTATGATTGATATAAGAATCCTAGTATATAAAACTTGAATTCATATTGATTCCTGGTATATATGAAGAGTGTGGTGCAGATTGGTAGAAGCGTTCAAGAAATAATTCCACTTTCCAAGGACTTGCCATCACATAGCGAGCAGTTATTACGTATTCTCGAGTCGTTACTTGTTTCTTATAGGGAAGCATGTCAAAATGCATACGCTGGAATTGTTCAACCAGACACTGAAGATAAAGGTATTGTTAAAATGCAGCCTTTTTTGAGTTTTCAGATTTGCTTTTTGAATTCAATTTATTGTCATTTTATTCATATTTTTTTGAAATTTTGAACAGGGGTTATATCGGCAACTTGGGTAAAAGATGAAGACATTGAAAGATTACTGAAATCCCTTCCGAATTGGTTGAAACTTCAGAAAGCAAAAGAAAAAAAACTAACTGAAAGTATGGATGAAAGTCCGGATGATGTCAGAACCCAAAATCTCAAGGAATCCGATCTTCTTACTGGCATTTTCAATGGAAAAACGGTCATGAAACACGAAATACTGTCAGATGTTAAGCAGCTGGAACAATTGGCACATTTACAAGAAAGCTTGGTTAGAAAATGTACATTATTATGATGATGATAATTTCCTGCATGGGTTTGGACTTACGAGGAGCTTATATGAGTCTAATCTTATCATTATAGGAATGGTTCGCTAATGTTGTAAAAGAAGTTGCCAACTCTTTTAATGCAAATCCTGACAGCGAAACGGAAATTAAGGAATTGTCCAAGAAAGTTTTGAAATTAGCAGGGCTTTTCCAGGAACTTGCGGATATTTGCTTACTTGTTCTTCATTTGGAAATACGAGTTCATTGTTTTTTTTACCTGCTGCCGATGGCTCAGAAGGGAGAGTTTTCTCCAAATGTGGACAGTCAAAATCCAGACAGTGAGGTTGTTCAATTGAACAAAAACTTATCTAACGTTGAATACGTTTTAAATTCTTCACTACAAGTCGTAAAAACCAGAGTAAGTTAAAGAAATACTCTTTATATGCCTTATATTTCATGATCAGTATAAAATGTTGTTTCGCGTATTATCTTGTGTCTTACAGTACATTTTCCAAGGTTTGGGACAACTCATATCGACAATCTTGATTGGAGGAGCTGAACATATTCAACGAATAAATGATAATGGTGTGAAGAAAATGTGCCGAAATATTTACGCAATTCAGAGAACGCTTTGCGAAATAACAAACCAACCTGAACATGCCATGGATCATTCAAGACAATATTACGAACTCTTTACATTAACTCCAGAGGTAAATTAAGCTTCACTAAATAATTATTATTATTTTGATTTGTTCGTGACAATTTCATTACAATTTTATAGGAATTGGTTGATGCCATACTGGAAAAAGGTCCACAATTCAAGGACACAGCTTACATGAATGCCTTAAAGTTGTTATTTAAAAGTAAACCTGGTTACAAAGCACAGTCACTGGATGAACATTTGAACCGATTATCGAACATTTTGGGAGATGTTGGCGTTGTAGTTTGATGTTAAATTAAAACGCGCTGGAGTTGGAATNTTATTTAAAAGTAAACCTGGTTACAAAGCACAGTCACTGGATGAACATTTGAACCGATTATCGAACATTTTGGGAGATGTTGGCGTTGTAGTTTGATGTTGAATTAAAACGCGCTGGAGTTGGAATAGTGGCACTTTTAATAGGTGCTACTACCAGTTATATTGTGAAATATTCACAGCATTCTTACACAGTTACCATAAATTAATACAATCAGATGCTTCTATTCAAGGAAGTCTATTAACAAGGTGAATAATAGGACGTGTAATCAGTTAACGTTTCTGCTGTGTAGCGTCTCGCAATATTATATGATAAAAATATGTATATTTTGATGCTTCCAAAAACGTCAAATCAATCTGAAAAGCTTCCACTAAAATTCAAGAATGATGATGGCTGTTACATAAGTCAAGTCCATGCATTAGTGCTTTACTTGTGTTCATATTATATTTGTGAATGAGGAAAATCGAACGACGAACGTTTGTATCTTACGATTGGCCTACATAAGTATTGGTGAAACTACAAGTCAATACGATAATGTAACAATAAAACATTCTAAAATCAATCCAGCCATGTTTCCTTTGTTATTTTATATGTAAGTTTAATTTATGCTTGGGATAAAAAACCAGTGACAGCAAAATGATGTTGAGATGAAACAAATCGAATATTATCAAATCGTTAATTTCATTTAACTTGGCGGAGCATTTAAAATTTGAATACTGATAAGTTTATTTTTATCCATCGATAATGGTCATAAGTACATTTTGTTCTCATTCCATTTAAAACAAACTTATTTCCAAATTAACAGGGTTCTTTCCTTTTATAATATTTATAATAATAAGTAATAACATTAAAAATTCTGTACAATCCTCAGCCTATTACGTACACGTCTGATTGTTGTTTTTGAGTGCTTATGTATGTAGATGTAGATGTATATACCTATAGCGTATGGACTATTTACATTGAATTAAAAATACGATTAGATGAACTGAAGGCGACAAGAGCCGACAAATAGTTTTCATTCAGAAAAGCCTAAACTGAACAGAAGTATTATAATGACATTGTAATCAGATAACAATTGCACCATTGCATAATAATTCCTGGCTCCTTACATCAATACATTATCCAGGCACATTGAAACATTAACCAAAATATCCCGTTACTAAATAAGAAAAACGGGCTTCACAGAAGCATTTAACTAAGATCTGCTAATGGAGGCGTTAATGTATATGTTTGCGATATATACTACTAATGGACGTTTTATTGACAGTATATTATATCTGATTAATCAATAATAAACATAATTTGTATTCTTAAAGTTATATTATTGCATATTTTAATACTTACAGTAATAGTTAACCATAATCACTTGCTATGTTTTACTTATAGTTTAGGGTACTACGTGAAATATCACAATGCAGGTAATAAAACTTGTACAGTTGTTTTGTGACACGCAACAACCAAGAATTATATTTCTTTTTTATAGATGATCTCATCAACTGAACGTGCGTCTATATAGTGTAGTATAGTATTCAGCATGCGTTTACAATATTAAGGCGCTCAACGCTTTTGATATGTAATGTTCTTGTTTAGCGCGAGTGTATCGTCACCATAAATAAAATGTTAAAATTAGTCAATAAAAATAGAATAATAGTTAAATATACAGCTAAAGTACAGTAAAAGTGCATATTATGATACAGGGAGAAGCCTTTAAAATGAACTGAGTAACGGTAATGCATCTTACGTCTATCAGGATTTTTTTAAATCAAGAACTTACAATGTGGCAAAAATTAAAACTTCATCAGGCTACAATGGCATCTCATGTTACATTTACAAGAACTTCCAAATCACATATTAGGGTTTGAAAGACATTTCTCTGATTTCAGCTATTTCAGCAGATTTATAAATTATTTTTTGGAGGAGCAGCTATATTGGTTTCATGATTTTATTGTAAATTCAAAATGGTATCGTTGCGGCGAAAGCATAATTTCCTTTACCGTTTTGGCAGACGAAGACTGACCCTCGTACAAATGCATCATGCCATGCACAATTTGTTACACGCAGGTGTGAGAACAATTTTTAAAAATAGGTTTCATTAAAAATTACATTTGAAATATCCTGAGAAGATAATGCTTACAAAATTCTTTT
Organism: Callyntrura guangdongensis; assembly: GCA_027744295.1. Classification (NCBI taxonomy): domain Eukaryota; kingdom Metazoa; phylum Arthropoda; class Collembola; order Entomobryomorpha; family Paronellidae; genus Callyntrura; species Callyntrura guangdongensis. Next base: position 41,927 of record JAHZNB010001418.1, read on the forward strand.
CGTACACTTTGATCACTGTAAACCTTATGTAGATGGAACGGATGTAAATAATGAGCCTTCGCATCTGGAGACTTTCCTGATACGAACTCCTCATTAGATTTCGTGATGTGCATGGAAGTGTCTCCACCAAAACCAGCAGTGGATTTAGACTGAGATGACGGATCGAACGAAGGACTACGCGCCAATTTAATCCATTCCGACTCCGGGGCCAGCCCACGGAAAAGAAGTGGAAGTGCCAGTTCGTCCATTACTCCATGATGTAGGAGCACATTGGCAACAGAATAGAAGGGTTTGGTTGTAGAGGAAGGAAGATAATACATAGGAATTGTGTCATGATAAAGGTGAATGTCTGTACCAAGGTTCAAAAGTAACTTATTGACATAAGATCGTAGAATAAAACAAAGCTCGGATTGATGACCATCGTCCAGCATGGTACAGCGGATGTGTCGGAACTCTCTCGGAGAGATTCGATGAGACTTGGAATCTTCTTTCGCAGTGCCTAGAATAGATAATATAATAATATATTGATAAATTAACAAATGGGCATTAGATAACGAAAGAAAGCATGCATGTGCGTAAGACGATTTTAAAGCTATAAATATCGATGCTATAAATAACTTTAAATGAATTTAAAAAAATACTTTATGAACTTACCATTTAGTCCAAAATCATGATTATGTGTATTATTATCTGTTGCATTCAAATCTTGATAGTCTTCTACCACTTTTACTAAATTGAGATACACCTTCTTCAGTCCTTCCAACAATATTTCCATTTCTCTTTTCAGTTCGTTATCGTTGTCATTTAAATCTTCGTCAGAGCCATAATTGGCCACTGGCGGAAGAGCAGTAGTAGACGCCGTAGTTGTAGTGGGCACAAAAACTACATCTTGCTCTGGAGACTTTTCTGTGATCACTGGCAGGTATGAGTCTGCCTGTTTGTTTAGCACCACACTGCCTTCCTCATTTGTAGCACCTCGGTTTTCGGGCAGTTTGACAGGAATTTCCAGGGTAGAAGGTTCTGATGCATCTGTTTGGTTGTTTACATCTTTCTCGTATCCATTACCTAACTTTTCTTCTGGCTTATGATATGTTGGAGGTGTGGGTGGTTCTACATGTTCAACATGATACAAGGGAACTCCTACAGAACCTTCAGGAGTTGGTGTGGTTGAAATAATTAATTCTGGATTTGCATCATTAGAACTGATATTGGAATTTCCAGTGCCTATTGGATCAGTTGAATTTTCGGCTACAGTTGCTTCAGAAGTTGGATTTACTAGTAACCCCCCATCGATCTCATCAGTAACACGATCATTCAAACTGGGAACGGGAGAAGAATTGTCGGCATTGCTCTCTTTAATAAAATCGGTCATGTCAGAAGACGTTGTTTCATCTTCATCCTCACCAACCTCAACATCGTCCGTGGTCTCATCATTCCCCGTAAATGTTTCGTTGCTTGTATCAGTACTCTCGTCAAGTTCCACCAAAGGAATATTGGACAATCCCGAAACGGTTAAATCCCAATGTTGCTCTGATTTAGGTTCACGGGTACCTGCTGAAGTAAACGTTTGCCTCGTTTCCAATTCCCCAGTAACAGCATCAGTCAAGTTCTCTCTGTTGGAGGGTAGTTCTCTAATCCTGTTGATTCCTCTACTAACGGGTACGTATGAGGTCTCCAATGTTTCGAGTTTCTCCGCAGAGTTATTCTCGTCCTTTAATTCGAGTGCTACTGGAGCATCATTTGAACTTGCGGTCAGTTGTGGAGAACTTTCCGTGTCTCTGTCTGCAGTAACTGACTCAACAGTATCAACACTGCGCTTTCTTTTTATCGCTGCTGGTTCCAGAATGTACGTATCCTGCCCTACAAGGAAGTACGTTAACATTTTCCAAGTGTTTGCCAAACCATCCAGCAGTCTGGGTAATTTTTGTCCACGAGGATCCAGTTTGGGCCAAGAGTCTCTTGTCACAGGCACATGACGATTTTCATGATCGGACGAGCTCACCCAAATTTTGCTTTTGTCAAGTCCCTCTATATTCCACGTTTTAATAAGAGTTTCGTCAGTGATCACGGCATAACCCTTTACTTCATAATTCATTTCCATTGCTCCAAGTACACATTCATAAGTAGCTCGAGTGTAAGTTGGAAGAAAGCTGAAGGATCGATGTTCCACGGATTGGTACTTTCTCAAAAATAAGTCCACCGATTCATGGGGATTGCCACAGTACAACATGTTGGGGAAAGAAGCTCTGTAAAGTACTTCCAGAGTAGGGATTAAATCGTAATGATGGTTTGTGAATGCTATAATGAGTAAAACATCTGAGTGGACGGTAGCCGGTTGATATGGGATGAGAGCCCCGAATCCAGGACACATGGTCTCAGCCATTGCCTTTAGAATTGGGAAACCATCGACAGAAGATTCATGGTGTTTTGCAAGAGCCTCGTGCAAGTGTTTGGCTGACCTAGAAGCACTCAGAAAGGCTGCTCTTGGATCAGAGAGATACACGGATTTATCCACAACTGGAAAACCTCTCCTACGGTAAGCGCTCGTCTGTTCCGTTAATATGTCGTGTTGGTAGAAATCTAGTCTAGACCTACTGTCCGTTGGTTGCTGCGAGGTGGTGATTTCTGGGTGGTTATTAGCGTCTTGCTTATATCTCCTGTAGTATGATTCATAGGGACTCAAAGTCCTACCATCTTCACCTCTAGAAACGTAACTGGATTCCTCGTGGCGATGGCCTGCCTGTCCACCACTTGTACTCAGGTCAGTTACTTGAGAGATGTGGGTAGACCAATCGATAGGGGCGTAAGTGGAATTTTCTTCCGGAGGCAATAATCCTGATATTTCACCGTGACTAGAGAAATTTTCAATTACAGTAGGTCTTTCCGTTTCTCGTTTATCTCTCTGGCTTGTCTGCTCATCCTCCGTCGTGATGCGACCTACGAGTTCTCTGAATGTTTCATTTCGTTTTAAAACGAATTCGTCACTTTGCAACTCTTGGCTTGGCTCCAAAGAGGGGTAAAAAGAGACTCCGTGAAGACCATCTGCACCGAGACAAGGATTGGTATGAGACCTTCTTCTTGGCAACATTGGTGGTTCCATGTAATGAATGTTTTTCAAATCTACAATCCATGCTTCGATGAGAGACAGATCATTTCTCTTGAGGTAAACAGATTTGGAAAGCTCTTTTGACATTAGCAAAAGGCATCTAAACGTTGAGCGTGAACGACAGTGCCATCTTTTTAACAGTTTAGAGGAGCCAGTTCGATTATTATTCGCAACATGAGAAAGATTATTTGAACTAGCAGAATTGGCTGAACTGGTTACATTTACACTACTTGGTGTAGGATCGGGTTCGTAGTCACCTCCAGCGAAATAATCCTGATTCCTATAAGACAAAAGTTAGCCATCCAAAGAAAAATACATTATTATAATTATTCCTTGAGAGTTGCGTTAATAATATTTACAGTATTTGAAAATTTAAATGTTAATAATGCATCTTTATACACTTCAATTTTTGTAATTTTATTTGTTTTATAAAAAATTGGTAGTCTCATTCTGCCCCATGTTAATACTGTGCATGTTTGATTGATAAAACATACCTGTCTTAATAATAGTAGTAGCTGTTGTAATGAGTTATTCACACATACTTGTAACGATAATTTTATTATGTACATTACAATTAAATAAGCCCTGTTAAAACAACGTAGAAGAATGTACAGAAAATGAACTAAAACTGTTCTATACTCTAGGTTATGGAAGCCTGCCGAATTCCGGAAATCACGTCTGTCGGTATCTGTTACGAACGTGTATTCACTTCTCAGTTTAGTACAGTAGAATAAATTGTTGCATTTAAAATCAACGATATGTACATGTTTGACTCACGAAACAGCTAATACCACGAACCATGCAGTATGTGTAAAAATGATTGCAGAAATCATTGCTCGATACAAAACTTCCCATGATTTACGATATATTTTTACAGGGAGGTGGCGATAGCCAGGAATCAGTCGCATAATTTTCCAATTAAATTGTGTATCCTCCTTTGTACGATTGAGTATGGTCGTTTACGATTTTAATCTTTTTCATAGTTATTTAATGTGTTGAGAGTTGATGTTATAGAAAAGTGTAGGTCTGCACATCGCGTTTGACTTACTTGTACTCTTCAAATGTACACCTATCATCACCTATACGAAAGCACCTTGTTTTTATGAGAGAAGCAAGATTCCTGCTGCATGAACGCTGAACATAAGTAGATACATATAACGATAATTACTACTACTAAAAACGAATAATTCATACAAAGGAATTCAAATCAGGCATTCTTCTACTTCCGTTAAAAATTCAACAAAAAATGATCAATAAATAATGTTAATCACTGCTGCAATTTTCAAATTATGGAAGCAACGCCAGGCTGAAAATCATTAGTGAAATTAATACTCTACTAGTCGTTGTAATATTATCATTTAGCTTAGCAATAGCAATAAACTTATACTTTTATAAACCGTGCTTTATGGCTACACTGTTTTACGTCAAGTAAAAAATCAACCAGCAACATAAAGTACAGTAGGAGATATGAGATATCAACACACGGGAATAAAATGCCTGATATAACGTTAATTCCATGTCATTAAGCAGATTAAGTAGTTTGCTGTTGCATTCAAGTAATTTATAGTCTTTACGAAAAAACTCTTTGTACGTCGTAATAGCTTCCTTTGTTTCTTGTTTTATGAACCGCATTACCAACATACGTACAAAGTGAGACAGCCCTGACAATGAAATTGCTGGTGTCATCGTTGTCGAGACAGACTAATTTGCAAAATGCAATAGGTAATCACAAATGAACAATGAAAGTTGGTAATTAACTGTAGCACCTCTATTCTTCCTGGCCATCTGTGCTGGTGCTGAAGCAAATTTGTTTTAAGCACATTACCGCCTGAAAAATCTTTTAGATTGGGTGTAGTAAACTTTAAAAATTTAGGGTTCTGTAAAATCAAATACTAAAATATTTGCCTTTGCCTACATAATTTTTACGTTTAATTGCAAATGGTTTAATTTAAACTACTTAAAAATGTACCTTTCAACAAATAGTAAATGAATAACTTTTAAGCACTTCAAAATGGATTTCGATCTGCTAAATTTCACAAATTCTTAGCAGTTTTTTTCTTTAAAATTTGCACACAGTACAATTAATGTGTGCCGACAAAATGATAATTGATGTGAGTCATGTAATTCTATGTTCTATCTAACATGTCTAATCTAGGCTTTGTTCTTACTGATCGTGAGTAACAGCAGAACTGTTCACAGGAAGCGGCACGTTTTTGAAGGAATAAATTTATAGACTGCTTATCGTTACCTTAAAGTAGTTTCACCATCTCAAGTGTTGTATGTGTATATTACATACATTTCATAATAATACTGACTAATAAATGACACATATTGCATCCGGCAGGAGAACGAACATTTCAAAAATAGGCTTTGATAAGTTTTGTCAAAAATGTAGCTAGATAATTTGTAATAATGTAGTGTAATAATAATGTAATAACACGTTAAATAATACGCTTTTATTAGCTAGATTTCTCTATACTTCCCAAACTTCTAATAATTAGTACTACGTTACCTAGTTTATGTTATTTACAGTAAAACTGTAAAAACCCAGTCATGAAAACCTATGACCCCGCATTACATAATCACTGGCAAAGAAATAGGCGACTGCCAAGAAAGCTTTAAGCTACATAACCCTGTAAATTGTCATTTTTATTAATATTACTCTTAACATTCGAAAACCAGTTCATTCCTAAGGAAAATATACGTCGATACGGAGCGCAACAGCTTGTGCATTTCATTTATCACTACTTCAGTTGGATGGAAGAAGTACATTTGAGTTGGCCCTAAAAATCATTATAGCATATTTCAAAAACTCAAAGAGCGTTTAAATGGCCGTTTATTATTTTCACCAAAATGTCATCCCAGAATTTCACATTGACATGCATCCTCATTGCGATTCGATTACCGAAACAAAGAAATGCACACCAAGTTTCATTTCGGAGTTCACGTCTAGATGTTATGCATGTAAACATATTTTTAAGTTTCTTACTAGCAAATCGCAATATTGAATCTCTATATTGAATCCTGCTGAAAATCCGTAACATCCATAACATTTTGTCCAATCTGACATACTCATTGACGTAATGCTAAGTTGACGAACAAAACTTGTTATCAGTGTAACAAAATATTATGACGGCTACGATATAAATGATTCATATTATTAAAAATGTGTTAAAATATCTGGTACTGGGTTTACATAATTGATGTGGCCAAACAAAATAGCAAAAACTTTTTTCTTCTCTCTTAAATGCATCAAAACAATAAAATATTATAGAACTTGCCAATACTAGTAGGTAAAAGATTAAATTGACTAATTTAGCTGCATAGTGTTATTATTTTTATTAAAATAATACCACAAATTCCCAATTTCCCATCAGATGTCTATGCCAATTGCAATTTCTTTCTTTTTGTACCGGCAAAAGCAACACTTGCAATTTATTTGTTTACTACATTTCTGCCAAAAAGTATTGAGCAATATATTAAACGTGGCTTGAAAACTACTTGAAATTTATTCGTGATGAAAAGGAATTTCTTTACTAATTCATTAATCCCCTTCGAACTATTGTAAAAATGATTCACTTATTTAAAGAATGCGGTGGTATTCGAAAAAAGTATTACGTTTATCAATACTATTTTAACGAAATGAGTCATGAAAAACCCGCAAACTTACATTTGCAGTGTAGGTACTCGGGATAATGTTAGTCGAATGCTTCCACCCAAGTCGCCAAGTAGTGACTGACTCCATAAACCACGAATGTACCATGGAGGAATCCTTGAAGATTTTTGAGCTGCATCTCCATCCTTCATATTGGCAATTGGGTTTTCCAAAGTATGTTCTTCAAAGTCATCTAGAGGATAAATATATGCAAATGAAGGTCATTACTTTTGCCATTGAAATAAATTATAGATTTTCCTAAGTTTTGAAAAAAAACCTGTGATCACGAGTATAACTGAAAAGTTTGAATACTTTTTAACTTTCTGTAGTCATCAATACTATCATTACAACATTACGATAATTTGAAGTTTCATCTTCATGTTTCATTATTAATAATATGTCCAATTTCTGTACCTCTTGAGTAATCAGGGAGTAAAGGAAGTGCCCAAAATACTTCTGGAGAGAACAATGTGTTTCTCGTACAAAGCGGCGGCATATTGTCTCCAGGCAAAACCAATGCGGGAGCTCTTAAATCCCACCAGCCTTCGTCAATTTCCAAAAACTAAAAAGTATAAAATACAAATTATAATTGATGATGTTGAATAAATGTCCATGCATAATGCGTAATAAATCACAATCCTTCTATATATAATATCCCCTATTTTCATTTGTTCGTTGGAGATTACTAGTGAATTGAAATTAGATTTTCTGTCATCATTTTTTACCATTTTTCTTGAGTATTATTAATTATTATTAGTCTGTATCTATATAATTTCATGGAATGAAATGGGTTCTGTTACATAATAGCACATATCTATCCGATAACTTTATGCAAGAAGTCCAGTCTTAGTTTTAAGAGT
>JAHZNB010001419.1:0-15655 GCA_027744295.1 Callyntrura guangdongensis
TTCAAGATCTTGTTACCAGAGAAAAGATCATGTTTTGTCGATGGCATCATCACCGTACACATTCGTAATAAAAAACCAGTGAAATGCTCAAATGCTGTATGTATAGTTTAGGATCGACCGCTGAAACTGCTACTGAAGTTTCTAAAATGTGCCTGCGTGCTTATGTAAATCTACACAGCAACGGCGACCCCTCGGATTTGAACCTGACAATATCAAATGTGTAGATATTTAAATGAGCTGATTCGACTGCCTAAAATCCTACTATTCCGTGAGAAATATAATATTATAGTTTTACCTTGTTCGGTCCTTACCGTATCAACCAGTCCACGTAAACTGAGCATGCTTGTGTATTTAAGTTCCTAAGAGGGTCTTTTGTACAAAATTCGAGCACATATTTAAAATTTAACCATTTTGTTACCTGGAGGTTGACATTAGGAGTTTAATCTTGTATGCATCATATCTATCAATTTGCAAAATCAGGTTCAAAATTTGCTTTCCAAGTACTTCCTTAAGGTCGGACGGACAGACAAATACATCAGTCTGCATAAAAAGGGAAAATGGTTTTGCTATCGTAAATCTTAATGAGACAATAAAAGTGTTTCTCTCGAAACCAAGTCACAAAATAGTTTTGGTAATTTCCGATACAAGTAATTACGCATTTGTAAGCAAATAAAACTCTCGTTGTAGACTTGTCGTCGCCAGTTGAAAAGGGAAAACATATATTATCCTCACCTCCCAAATTATATAGTTCGTGCTGCTTTATGTATGTACCCCTAGTAAAATTATCACTTTTCTCAACAACTTTGGTCTAACTTACATGCTCCACACGGGCAGAAAAACAAGGCCTAGTTTCCTTCTCATATTTCATTTCAGCTGTGAAAGGAAGCCATACATAAGTTCAGCTGAAGCGTACTGCACACTGTTATGATGACGATCGTCATCATCATGTCATACCAATTGTGTAATTATCACATTCTCACATTTCTTGTATCTGTCCCATTAGTTTTACTCATTTTCCACACACATAAAGTACATAATAATATGCATAGTTCACTTTCTTTGCTCAGTCTTGAGGATAAACAGAGAAATTATGAGAAGAGAAAAAGATACGTGATGTGAGAATAGGCCAATTAGTTATTAGGTAAGGTAGCACATGATACAGTTCACTGTGCAGTGGTGCACATTGGACTTGTCGTTTCAGTCTGTGGGTCCTTCCGGCTGGCCTGTCGTACACGCTTTCCTTCTAAACTACAGGGTTTACAAATAAATAACGTCGGGAATCGATTCCTGAGTACGAGCTTCGAACCTCAATGTTAAGAGTTTTCCTCTTTCGGTTTTTGTCAATTGTCTTACGTAAGTTTAAGTATGTATTTACGTCGACCTTCCCAACTACCACTGACAAGGGCTATATAACATATGTCAGCATGACATATCAGTGACACCTCCTTGGGGTGAAAACATGAGACCCCCTTACATTTTTTGACGTGGGAGGTTTGTGGGGGTTTGTTGGGGGGTGTTTTGGGGAGGGAAATGAATTTTGAAATTATGTTTTTGCTAATCGATAGAGTTGGTTTGGGATGGCTTAACCCGCGGTTTTTAATTTAAAAGACCAAAACCGCGGTTATTAATGGTTATAACGGTTAAAAACAAATGCGGTTTTAAACACCTTTTATGTATATTTTAAATTACGCGCGTGTATATATGCTAAATGGAACTTATTTAGCCACATAATAATTTATTTTTTACCATTTGGGCCATTTTAAGCCATTACTTGCTATATAAACCCAGTCCGTTACTAACCACGTGGTTTTAACCATCGTTTTTAACCAGTGCCATGTCTTGGTTAATAGCTCAGATTAGTCCCAAGATGGACGTTTGGGGTCAATTAAGTAACTTTAAATTTTTGTTTGATAACAGGGAACAGTTACAAAACCAAAAAAGTAATATCATACACCCGCTAGATGGCGTTAGCAGCGATGCTGCGCTCAGCGCTCGTTATATCATAGCTCAAAACTTTTAACTTTTTGTTCTATTTACGGGCGACGATTGCTTAGAACTTTCGGTTGTGCTTTCAACAAGCTTTGCAAATGCATACATCTGCGCTACTTATTTTCCTTTACAAGAATCTTCTTTTTCTGTGTGCTGTCTAAAATATTCAAGACATAACATAGAAACTCAAGACGTTATACAAAAGAAATGACATATGGCTGAGGAGATGTATACACAAAAACAAAGGATACAGTTTGTCTCAGAAATATTCAAGTTTGTTACTCTAATTACACAAAAATATGTATCATCCTTCCAATTCGTCTTCTTTGGAATGTGCTACATGAGTAAAGCAAATAGTGCGTGCAATTTGAACTAAAAGAAAAAAATACCCTGACAATGGTGATGTACTAATCACTTAATATATTATTATGCTGACTTTCTGTTTATTTCCTCATCCTTTGTTGACTTGAGCGAACCATGAAATATCGATACCTGCATCATCCTATAAACATACTTACTACATGCATACCTAAGCCTACATCCATACATCATCCGTCCACCCACATATTCTCCCAATTAGCAAAAAAATCCATTGACATTTTAAACTGCTGCTCAACCCCTCTAATGGTGTACCATGAACAAAATGTAATTTTTCCTCTGTCTTTCTTCCTCTCATTAAAACTCTTCTTCAGACTGTCGTAAATTGCCTATTAGTCATAATGCCGAGCCAGGCAAGCAGCAGTATATTAATTTACTCGTAAAGGACACGACCACGACCCGTTATATTCATGGTACGTGGCTCGCTGCTACCTTTCCTTAGACATTTTTCTTACATCTTATTTGTAAAAAGCTCTCTCTATTATCCCGCTGTATCGTATAATGATCTCCGCGAGCCGCCAAGTCAAGCAGCTTTAAATGGCTTTTGGTGACACAAGTGACTTTTATTATTATTGTGTTCTTCCTTCATGTTTTGTTGTTCAGGAACATAATGAGAATTCAAACAAAGAGGAAAGTGAGACAGGACGACGACGACGGGACGGGAAAGGCAAGCATGTAACTGATTAGCCACACATTTTTGCTACCGACTGTTGCCTTCACAGACGTACATTTGTATATATCCACAAAAAAAAGTTGTCGATGTTGTTCCAGTTATGTAATTATTATACACGACATGCGCCCAGATAATGTAGCGCAACACATTAAACTGCACCAGTAGAAGCTCCCTGAACGGCCAATAAATTTATATTCCCATGAGTTGCATATTGCTAAGAGACGGATGATGACTACAGCTGACAGCGTTTAATGCTTTTTCGTCCTTTTCATGTTTCAAATGACTTTCAGTGGTCTTTGGTTTGATGTACCACGATGTCAACGTGCCAAATCAAGAGTCATTTTCAAGGCATACACTTTCTTTGCTGTGTCCTCATCCATCCGTCTAATACAAGTACACCACATGAATGAGTTTATGCCGTGAGTTTTAAGAGAGCTTCTTTCTCTGGGCCACTTTTATTTTTATTTTTGGTTCAAAATCGCAATCTTACACGGTATTTCCGGTCTCAACAAACATTTTGTTATGGTTATAATATATGGAAGCGCCTGTTTCATTTTTTGTACATATTTTTAATATGAACGTATTATTTCTTTAAGCTTGTGCGTTTTGATGACCGAGTGATGTGCACTCTATGTCATACATCACATCTAATCAACAAGACCGCGTGAAACACAAGCCCTATTCTAGGGCCGCTGATCCATTATGAAACTCGTGTCATTTTCCCAAAAGGGTGAGAATGTTTCAATACATTATCTGTGAAATATCTGACGCATGCATGTAATGTACACATGTTCCGGTGTGTGCACGCTGGGATCATTACCACTGCCTTTATCATTACTATTAATTTTCCATCGTCATCATTCTCCTCTAAAACTTTTGGGCATGTTAGTAGATCGCGGTAAATCATTGGGTGATTATTATGCAAAGTTTTCTCTGATCTGATCATTCTCCCTCCACCAAATGAAGTCTCGTTTTTGACATACAATTTGTAACAAACTCCCAATTTTCTGGTTGCTCTTTTTGATGTGTTTCACCAGGGCTAGGGACCCTTTGAACACATGTCGGTGTTTTGTGCTGATTACTTGGAGTGAAAGCAAATTCAAAAGTTTTTCCGTCATGAAATCACCTCCCATCATATATTTTCCTCAAAAATTGATTTAAACCACTGAGTTTCTTCCGTCTATCAGATTTTTACAAAAAACTATACACACAAAGTCTAACTTCAGGGCTGCGGTAGGTGGGTTGGTTACAACAACTCTCTCTGACTAGCCCGGTTAGAATTAAATAACAGCAATCAAAGATGGAGTAGTTTAAGTAGAGTGGTGGTGGTAGTGATCAGAAATGAAAATCCTAATCAGACCTTCAATATTTGTAGCGTTGCGTTTTCATCCTCATTTGATATCTTTTTTTCTCAAGGTAATCCCTTTATTCTACCCACAAACTACTCAATTACGACGATATATAGAACTTTACTTTTGAAAAAGCATTTTGTTACTCAATTGATTGCAAAAACTGGTTTTCCCTCTCTCCGTCAAAATCTCTATATGAAATGTGTTCTGTCAGTTAATGATGATTCATTGCGTTTCTCTCTCTCTCCTCTCATCTCTCATTTTCTATCTTATTCGCTTTATGTACGTCTCTTCCTTCATTTAGCCAATCGACAAAGGGGTAATTTGGGTTAAAGTGTCAGATGATGAGCAGATTTTTCCCCTTCTTTTCTTTTTCTCCAAATTGTATTTACTCGTTTTTCTGTATGTGTGTGATGTTGTATTTATTGATCATATTTAGATTTTTTAATTCCTCTCCCTCTCACCTCGTTTCTTTATGTAAGGGGTTGAAACAAAATGAAATCAAGGGATGATTATATGGTAATGAGGCAAAGTCTACAAGACTTGGTCAATTAAGCCAACTATGTTTTCGTTTTGGAAACACGCAGGCAAATAAATAGTCAAATAAAAAATAGTATATTTTTCAGGTAGCAGTTTTTGTTTTTTTCTTGTAATTATTCAAAAAAAAATATTTTTTTTCTATCAACCATCTCGGCGATGATGACGGTGAAGTACACACGAATGAAATACAGACATGTTACATGAGTACACCACCGGACCGGGAGATGATCTCACTAGGTTTTATATCACGAAACTATCACCATTGATGAGTTGAGTAAGCAGGAAGGCATTTTCAACTACGCCTTGGTATGCTCATAGTTACGACGACGAGTGTTACCATGATAAAAAATTGCAAAGAAAAAAATCACCTATACAAGATTGGGATTGAGATGGAGAAATAAATTGTGAAAAATGGAACTGTAAACAAACTCTACAATTACCTGAGAAGATGCAATACGGAATTAAGTTTACCGCACATTGTACATAAAACACATATTAGGAAACCATAAATTATGTTAATCTAAAGCTGTGTGTATATGCATTATTCAATTTCATCATTTGATGTTCGGATAAAAAGAAAATGCCTGCATTACAATATTTTTTTTACTTTTGTAGAAAGCCTTTTTGATGATAAGTTACAAAGGAAAATAATATAGCTCGGAAATACGCAACTCTGAAAAGGCAAGCTTGTCATGTTTTAACAGACAGACGTGTATTTTATACGGTAACATTATTACGATGATCGAAATTACGTGACTCTCTCCTTGTGTGATAGTGATAGCAAACTCGTGTAAGTAGTACAAAAAAAACGCATACCTATAAACAAAGTCGTGACACAAGATGTATCCTTCTTTTTTCGTGTTTCATTTCTTGAATATTGAAAAAAAAAATTATTCTCAAACGTCAAACGAAACTCTTTTCTTTCAGGTCTCGTGAGATAGTAGGCTTCCCCTGCATGCAAAAGGGCCTTGCATGCAAGTGTGTGAAAGTAGGCGACGACGAGGAGGTGTAATCATTACGATGATAATGTAGATTGCTTGGCTGTTTCTCTGGAGAAATTCCCCCGTTTTTGGAGGGTTCTAAAGGAGTCCATGGAGGCAAATAAAAAAAATCTTCCATTTGGTAGCAGTGCTTTCAATGCAAACAACGTAAACACGGTAGTTTAGTTTGGAACATTAGCTTTTGCCCTTCTGATATGATCGAAGTCGATATAATTTTGTAAAATAATACGTGTGGCATAAAAGCAGCGTAAGTGGGCATTGCACACCTCTCTATCGTCAGCGAACCAACAGGTTGGCTTTTATTTTGGCTACTACGATTTACATGCACTGTTTAGAAGTGTAGATAGGTACCTATCGTATGCGTATTAGCAGAATCGACAAGCAACACTTTTTAGCAGAAAGAGTGGTTTGGTGGGTGTATGGATCTGGCAAGTCTCTCTCTCTCTCTCTCACTGCCGATGAGGAAAATCAGAAAAATGCTGCTCTTTCAGTGCTGATTATTACTAGGGGGAGTCATCATCATGATCACTGAAAAAAGACGAAACGCTCACGAATTTTTTTTTTACATATTTTTATTGTCATGAAAAACACAGTAGTTGTTGTATTACTTCTCTACTGATTACATGATGCTGATGATGTTTAGTGTGCGTGATGGGAAATACGAATGTTGCTGCTGTTTTGCTTCTCCGGCTGCTGCTGGTATCTCTGGTGGCATGAGGGTAGTAAAATAAAAAAATATCAAGTAGTTTTTTTTTTCTAGCAGGAGCAAAGCAATAATAATACATGGTGCGTTTTTTTATATCTTGGTTAGGTTTTTGGGAGAGACGTATAAAAAAATGAAATGGTATAAAGGGGAAATGTAGCAGTAGTAGTGGTAGTAGTAGCGGGTTGGCTGGTATTTAATGTGAGTATTGTAGATATCGCATTTTGTATCGTTTCGTATTAATAATTATGGGTTGTCGGATTCAGTAGCTTCATAATACAGAGGGACGACGCCTACTCACGACTATTCACGCCTACAGCTTCTTACATCCCCCAAAAAATAGTATATTGCACTTGTAAACTTTTCTGATAATTGCGAGATTACATATTATATTAAAATATTGAACGTGCAAGAAGACGAACAAGGAGTGAGGTGAGTGGAGGAAAGAGAGAGAGAGACCTTTTCCAGGTTCGAAATTTTGCTTCTCTCGCTACACACCACCAAACAAATACAAGCGTTTTCGTGTGCAGCGTTCATTCTCATTATTATTGTCTCACAAAAAAGTTTTTGTTGGTTGCTAGCATTAAACTTCAACTGCTGCTCCGGTTGGAGAGAGAAAGAGAGGAAAAGAAAAAAAAATGAAAGAGGAAAACAAGTTTGCACGATATAATTTAGGTAAATTATCATAATTTTTTTGAAAGACAAAAAAAAATTATTGTAGTACTCCACGTTTGAATTGTGTAGTACTAGTAATGAGTAGGCCCTTTTAATCAAATTCGGTTACTGTGAGGTACTATTACGATTACACTATAATTATGAAACAACATCTAGAGTCATGTCGCCAAAGTTGTAAGTGTAGTAGTGCTACTGCTATATGTATTTAAAATTGTTTCTTTGGGTGTGTTTGTATTTCTGAGTGTTTCTATACAACTTCATAAAACATTGTTTGTCACGGACATGCAACAAAAACGATCCAGAGCACATACACACACACACACCTTGCCGAGAAGCCCATAGAACAGGGAGCGAGAGAGAGAGAGAGAGAGAGGAAAGATTGGGATTTTCTCATGCAAAGTTGTTGAGCTGGTTGACTGATGATAATAAAAAGAAAAGATTTGTCATCATCACTCATTTTCAACATGAGTCGGGGATACGACAAGAACAGTCGTAATAACGGGTGCCCCACCACCCATCATTCAAAGTTTTTTGAGTATCTGGACGAGTTTCTCAAATCAAAGGCTTCCAAATGTACAGCGACAGCAGTTAGCGTAGTGTAGTAGTAACAATAACAATAGACTATGAGTCCATAAAAACATTGTGAACATGTACACTCTTCAGTAAAATATGAAAAAATAATTCAGCTTGAAATTCGTCATGAAAAATTCACCGATCTGCAAAATGTCAAGAAAACCTATCTCTGCTTTTTTTACAGCACACATGCATACAATAGCTAGAGAGGGAGAGAATATCTTTACAACCTATCATGTCGCTGGATAACTTTGAAGGATCAACGATAAGATGAGGGTTTTTATGATTATTTAATTTGCATTTTAAAAGCAAACTTTGGTGTGTGTACACAGTGATTGTGTACCCACCCAGCAGAGTGCATTTATTGCTGCGAGCAGTATAAAATGTCCAAAGTAGTTTCTTCGGAGAATAGGGAAACTTGAAGCAAAAAGTTTCTACTTGTAATATTATTTGTAGGAAATGTTTTCCAAGAATTAAAAGGAAATGTAATGAAATGAATTAATTTTCTTTTGCTGATTGTGTAACATAAATGCTGCTGCATTTTGCTCTTTTTTTAATGCTCCATCTTCCTGATGATGATGCCCAAGTAAAACAATTGTTTTAATTGGTAATAGTATGTATTGCCTCGCACACACTACCAGTTGTTTTGGCTACATAAACGATTTTTCCTTTGTGTACCTACAAACATTAAGAAGACGGTTGGTTGCACAAGCATCGTATTTTGTTATATGCCATATTGGCAGGCCTGGTTCAGCTGCCTCGGCCCACTGAAATAAAAAGTGATGTAATTTTTAATGGGGAATTTTTTTTTTGTCGGAGGAATTAATATTGGAATTGACAGCAGCACTTCAATTTTGTCCAGCTTATATATTTTCCGCTCTAAATCCATCTTAATTTTTTACACAATTCTTCTTTTAATTCCTTACTCACGCAAGGTTTCTTCCTCTTTCTACTACTACTACTGCTGCTACTACTACAAACAGCAGTAGTAGTACTACCAGTTTTGTAATTATTATTAGTTCTACTTTTTATTATTCCATGTGGTTCATAGGATAGCATGTATGCCTGCATGCAATGCGAAACAAAAGCTGTATTTGTAGTTTTGTTGGTGGTTTCCATGGAGATTCTATAAAATTTTCGTCCTACTCTCTGCGTACCATCATCATCACTGTGTGTCTGACTGAGTGTGTGTAGATGGTAATATCCTTTTTTACTGTTTTACATCTTGTCGGACTGCTTTTCATTTTTTACAGATGCATGTTTTTCTTCTATACGACCTGTCATATTTTCCCAAGTTCATTTCATTTGAATCATGATCATCATCATGGGCATCATCATCAGTGCCACAGTCCACTCATAAAAATCTCATAATATGCTGAAACATATATTTTTGTGTGTGGCTGATTGGTAAACTACTAGATAAACTGTTGGCAGGGACCAGCCAGGAGGATGATAAAACCAAGTTGTTGTTTTTTTTTCATTTTTGTATTCATTATGGACTTGGACTTACTTTGATACACATTTTTCGCCGTGTTACGCGTTCATTGATAGAGCCGAGGTAGCAAAAGGGGCTCACCTGTGTGTGCTTTGAAAATTGCCATAGAAAGAGAAAAATTTGGCAGTGGGTACTAGTTCTGTGTGCATGGTATAAAAGTTATAAGTCGCCATGGAATTTACTTCGTCTCTCTCTCTCTCTCATACAAGAGCTTGACGTACTTTTACTCGTGAATACCTCCATTTAATGCTCATTTCCCCGACGACGCCAAGCCAAAATCTCGTCATATAGAATCGCGACGCATGGCATCAGTGTTATTGCCAGCACCGGACTTGTACACATCAAAAGAGGAAATGAATTTTGTACCACAGAATGAAACGAGGTTTGATAAGGAAATTACAAATTAGTATCAGTTTAGTTCGACGCTGCTGCTACTTTGATGGTTAAAGTGAGCTAGGAAAACCAACTCACGTTCAAAATAATAATTAAAAGAATCATCAAGAAAGGAAGTACCAAACACTTGACTACATTATTTGAAGTACAAATGAAAATCATTCACATTGGACGAATGGTGTAATATGTATGAAATGCATTACAACATGTGAAAAAAAGATTCCGACTGTACTAGGAAATGTCTGCTCCTCTTACTTCACAATCTGTCATAGAAAAAAATTGAAATACACTTTTTGAGCGACAGAAAAGGGTTGATGTTACTTTTTCAAAGTCACTTCGGAACCTGAATCC
Source organism: Callyntrura guangdongensis (assembly GCA_027744295.1). NCBI lineage: Eukaryota > Metazoa > Arthropoda > Collembola > Entomobryomorpha > Paronellidae > Callyntrura > Callyntrura guangdongensis. The sequence goes on from JAHZNB010001419.1 coordinate 10,121, forward strand.
CGTGTATCAGTGTATGTGTGTGTAGGCAACTGAGAGTGAAAATTATAAAATGGAAGAATTGTTAACATGAATTTAGTTAAACATGAAATTCCATAAGAACCCTTTCTCTGAATATGCACCCACAACACAAGAAAAACAAGAAAAATCTTTGTTTTAAATGGATTGCGCTACAACAATAAATAACATTTTTCTTGTATCAGTTACCCAATATTAGTGTTATTGTTAGAGTAAGGTTTTTTGGAGGAAATATGTTTAAAAAAAGTGTATGATGATGTTTGGTGGTCGGCTTGAAAATAAGGTTTAGTATCATTATCATTTTTAAAAAACTCTTTTGTTTTCTTCTCTCTTCCTCCTAACTCTCCAATTCAAAAGTGCATTTTATTTTGTTCACATTATGTTTATATATAAGTACTTGTATGGTTTTTAAAGTACATGCCGTTTTGCTGTTGTTGTATTTGTTACCTAATTTTTATTTTTTTAAATGTTTTTTTTTACTTATCTGACGGAGAATGTGGGCTGGTCTGCTGGTCCTAAAAAGGGAGGATGAAACGGAAAAGTGGATTCAAGTATTAAAACATATTCTATTAAGTAACCCTGCCCTGATAATTATAGGGTTTTTGCCAACAACACAAAATAACATTTTTTCACAAGTCTGTTTCTTCTTTCTCCTTCTTTTTATTTTATGGAAAAAATGCACTTCCAAAACGTCCACCTGGAAAACGGATACTATATATTTAGAGGGATGGAGTGTTACACCTCCTTCTGTCAAGTTGTACCATTTTTTTCTAAATTGTGAAACCTATCTCTTACATTGTTGTAAGCAGGCATGTCCACACACACATCCACTACAGGGTTTCATACTAGTTGTTGGAACACCTGTCCACTTCCTTCATTGAGAGATGAGTTCAAAAGTCATTAAAACAGAAATTATGTTTCAGTTTCCTAGGAGTGCGCTCAGGAATACAACAAATTAACTCTCCTACAATACTACTATCAACAACTACATATATTAAACTATACATCCCGATACAATCTACTATTTATTACCACGGCTAAACACACTCAACTCATTCAATTTCATTAGGACAATGTTCGCAGTCTTGTTTATCATTACATCGCACACACATACACCAATACTTTTACACAAAAAAAAAACTTTTTTTTTGGTTAGGATTTTCATTTAAAAGTATGTACGTTTCCTCACAGCAGTCCATCCATCATCTTTGTGAAAGTGGACATTGGGTAGAGTACGTGGGGATGGGTACATTTCTCTCAAAATAAAATTATCCCTTCACAGATCTAAAATTCAAACTAAACCTGGCATAATTACATGTGGCATACGAAAGGATGTTAATCAAGTGTGAATTCAACGTTTTATTTCCCTGCCAGGCAAATGACAACTTGGCAGAGGACATCCATCCGAGTATCACTGAACGATGCTTAATAAAGGGTCATGGGCCAGAACTGACTATCACTCTGCAGGTTTCATTTTTAAAGACCAAGAATGCACCTTAATAACGAATGGTATACCTACGTAATCAAATCATGATTTTCATGATTACATATAGCGGCGGCCTCAATATCCTTAAATATCAGGTAATGCTAATTTATTGTCGTTCATTTCCAAATGTGTGCACTTTTATGTGGTTGTTTGTGGTGTGTGTGCAGTGAACAGCCTGTCGTTTGACCTTGTTTAGATTTGAATGGCTAAAATACTACCGTTCTGTATTTATATGTACATAAAAACATACTACAGTAGCATGATGGCAGGGGGATGATTTGACCGTCTCCAATTTCTTTCTAATTAAACAAACACACTCTCACAGACAACAAAAAGAAGGGAGAAAAAAATGACTAGAAGTCACAATCCAATCTTGATTTTTTTTTCTTGGCCAATTACTCTTTATTACACCGTGTTTTATAGTCAGTCATCATCAACTAAAAGTTTTTGGATTTAACAATAAAAAATGGGCAATTCAAACAAGAGATTGTAATCGAATCCAGTGGTATAAGATGCAAGAGCAAGTTCATTAGCAGAGAGGGATATACAATAAAAACGATAATTTTAAACCAGTCCATTTTCTCCTTATTTCGTCATCATCATCATCATCATCGGCATATATTCAACATTGTTGTCGTCGTCGTTTCGTATCATCATGCTCTCGTTCTCTTTTGCTGGTGGCTCTTTTTTATACGCTTTTTATCCAGTTTTGTTGATTTTGATCTAAATAATTTAGTCTAAACTTCAAACCTCATCATAATCATTAGCATTAAAACAACATCGTAGTAATATCATATGACTATCATATGAATGAAGGAAAGGGAAAAATTCAACCTGTCATGTCTCATAATCAAGAATAAATGAAACTCACAAGGAGAAAGAGAGAGAGAGACGGACTGAGATTAGCCGACGCAAACGAGTAATTTTTATGATGGCAGCAGTAGCAGCAATAGTGCTTTACAGACGCAATTCCATTTTTAAGAATACCTACATATAATCCCGACTGTGTTTGAATAATTTTGTCTGCATTATTCCTCTCTTGGTGAAGCCTCATTTATTTGTTGCATCACTAGCCATTTTTTTTGCGGTGTTTGTGTTTTTCAAGAAACCGACAAAAAACTTGCCCGTAGTTCGGCCAGGTTGGCGTTTTTGTGTGCAGACATGTTTTCAGGCTGTAACACATGACGACATGATTGTAATATACTGGTATGTGGAGGCTGACGCTTATGAATTTGGAAACGTGGGGTGATCTGAGTCGTGTTATTAATTGCCCAGTTCATGCTCTTTAACCTGCAAGCTTTTGTAGTGGTGGCGGCAGCAATGACGCATCGGCGACAGTGTATCATGCATACTACTTGTAGCTTCCTCCATGCCTGGCGGAAGTGCGTTTTAAATTGTAATCTGATTTGGTGCTTCTTCTCACTTCGAAGCCGGAAAAAGAGAGCGCAATATAGACCAGTAGTTCAACGGGTTCAACCAGGCAAAATTTTATGCGGTGTTAGCAGCAGTGGTGGTAGTAGCAAACACAAGATCTTCTCATTGCAAAACCAAAAGAAGATCGTAAATGTGAATGGATGAGAGAAATCGTTGCGCGAGGGTTTGTCCATTTTTGTCTCAATTCATAATCGGTGGTCTGTCGACCGGACGGCTTAGCCTGCAACCAAAAGAAACCTCGTCGGTGGCGGCCGTACGAAAAAATAACCAGTTGAGTTTCAGATGCAATAGAGGTATTAATAAGTATAATAATATTATATTAATAGAATGGGCTTGTGGCAATGGGGGAACTAGTGTGTACATTTTTTTATCGGTTACTGTACAACTTGAAATAAATGTACCAAATGAGAAAGCATATAGCAGCAGCCCATCAAGAAAAAAAATCTGTCAGTTGCAGAAGTTGTTTAGGAAACAATAACGCATAATATTGTCAACCTTGCTCTTTACCTCGAGCACAATGATGAAATCAAAGTCGCATTGTACTCGTCATCATATTCATCCTTATAATGACATTGGATTGGGACATGGTAAATGGCATGCCGTGAATTCATAATTTTGCCAGAAATTTTTTTTTTCAGTCTGATGAAAGCCTGTTACGAAAAATGCTTGTATTTCTTTGTGTTTTGTCATCTGTAGTAATGGTTTTTATCATCTGCTCAATATCAACTTATAATGTTACTTGCTTTTCTTGATCCCCCACACACACATCACATCACCCATCCGTATAAAACTGTTAGGCATATAGAGCTAGTCGGAGAAAAATAAGATAGCGAAAAAAATATGACATGATGTGGCGGGCGATGATGCTGACTACTCACTTACTCTCTCAGCCGCTGCTGCTGAAAGAGATGCTTAGTCAAAGGCAAAGAGGCAACTGCTGAGAAAATGTGATTTTTTGGAGATTTATATCGCCTCATTCATCCATGCACAATTGTTATTGTTCCTTCCTTCTACCATGCATGCACATTGTATTCTTCAACCCTCCACAGTATGTATACAACGTACACACATTTTTATACGTGTCGTACCTCCAACTAAAAAAGCACATCTCTCCGTATTTTTCCTGTGCCCGTATTTCTTCCATCCACAGTACACAACTGCATGCAACTTACCTTTTTTTATTCCCATTATTTTTTTGCCTCGTTTCATTGTCGTGCTACTGCCTTCAACTACAACATTTTATACTTCTCGGTTGCTCACCAGTCACCGCACACAAATGAAACATGTACACATTTACATTTATCTGTATGCATGTATGCAAGCATGCATGCTTGTCTGCCTGCATGCATCTCTCTCTCTCTTTTCTCACTCTTTCTCTTTTTCATCCATCCATTTGTTTCATCATAAGAGTGGGCTTGGGTGACAAGTAAATGGGGCCTGTGCATTGGGCGGAGAGATTTCGCCGAGCAAGCCCAATCCTGCAAGCCGCTGCTCAGGCGCATGGCCGAGGTCTATCGAAAAAGCCAAAAGATCTTTGTGGCTCAGAGCTCACATCATGCATACACACACAATATTATCCATATGAAGAAACCGGTATTTTTTTCATTTCTGGTCTATCTCTCTTCTAGCTTGCTGGCTTGACGAACAAAAAGCTGCTGCTGTGTTGTGGGCCTTGCTTGTTGTTGTTCTAAATGCGGCTCTGCTAGCTCTCTCTCTATCTCTCTTTCAGTCTTTCGGAGAGAAAAATGAAAACCAACCAAGTCATGTGTAATGCTTGCATGAACAATGCCACACATGCACACACACATATACATAGTTACACATACACACGCGAATACGTGGTTAGTTTTTAACCAGACCAGACGTAAACCACACAGCGTAGATTTTTCTTACCAACGTAACCAGCAGCACCACCACCGCCGCACCGCACAGGGAACTCACTTCTCGTTTGGTTTTTATCTACATACAAGCGTCCAGAAAAAGTAGAGAAAAAAGACACAAAAAATCATTACAGGATAAAATAACCAGTCAGCCACTTGCACGATTCTACGTTTTTTGTGTTAAAAAATGTTTTCGAAATAAAAAAAATACCTTGGTTTTGGTTTTGCCACGAGCAGCATTTTTGGTAAAGGTTGTTTTCAGCATAATTATGCGTATTTATAAGGCGATAAGCATTTCGCTTTTGCATATTCCGTCAGAAAATGTAAAAATGAAAATTTTAATCTCTTACGGAGTACCTACACAAGTCCGCCAAGTTGATATCAATACTAGTTGATATAAATATATTCATGGTGGGTAAAAAAAATGTTGGAAGACACGTCTCGATAAATATGAGAGAACTAAAGATGGTACCATTAAATTTTTATCTTAGCAGCAAAAGCAGTAAAAAAAAGGTAGTAAGGAGCAAGTTAGAACTGGAACGTTTCTCCTGAATACAGCGTCAGTATATGAATGAACTCTATGATTTCCTTTATTGTTGATCTTGTTTCAAGTTTCGACGATCGGTCATTTTTTTTTTTTTGTTTTTTATGCTTTTATTTGCTTTTGCCCAGCAGCAGCTTCAGTCCACTCCTTTCACGTGCTTCCTTTACGAAAGAGAC
>JAHZNB010001420.1:0-11438 GCA_027744295.1 Callyntrura guangdongensis
CCTAATAGTCGTCAGCCATCAGTGCTAAAAAAGCTATGTGTCAGTTGAGCGATGTCGGTTCGGTTATGTTAGGTTAGGTTTGTTAAAAAAAATATTTAAGGATTTTAAAACAAATTTTAAAAAAAATGCGTATGCTTTTTTATAGCACCGATGTATCAAACCAATGTCACTGATAAAAAATCAACAATCACCATAGTCGACATTGTATCAAACCTTACCAAATTTTTTGCACTATGAAAAAAATACTTCTACAGTAACGAAATTTTTTGACTCATATGTCATTTGCCACTTCAAAATGCAGAGAATTCAACAATAAAACCGCTACCAACCCTGATTCTTGTCTCTTGCAGTCTCAATTACACATCAAAGATATTCTCCCTATCTGTTGAACGTGTCTTTTCTATTATATAAAAGTGAATGTCTGTAAGCTAACGTCGTATTCCAATTTGAAACTTGATTTTAGCGAACAAAAATCTTCATTAACCAAATTGTTTGAATTTTGATGCAATGGCTTGGGAACTACAAAAAATACGTTATTAATAGTCAAAGTGCGGGTCCAAAATGACTATTTACAGCCCATATGGTCACTTCTTATTCATCGAAAAATTTTAATTTTAACGTAAAAAACTTAATTTTTTAACCGAACCAACTTGGTACAACAGTGGTTTGGGTGCCATAAAAATAAAGTAGCCAAAGTGTCGATCCAAATAGTCATTTTTAGACACGATAGGGTCACTTCTCTAAAAGTCATATTCCGATGGAAAATTTAATTTCGACCGACTTTATTTCATTACCGATTCAGCTGAAATTTGGGACAGTGGACTGTGTGCCATAAATAACAATTTAGACAAAGTCTCGACCGAAAATTATCATTTTTAGACCCATTAGGGTCATAAGGTTCTTAAAACAACGTAAAAATCTTTATTTTTAACCTAGCCGGCTTAAATTTGTTAAAGGGGTTCTGAACCCACGTTAGCCAAAGTTTGGGGCCAAAGTTATGATTTTCAGGCTCGATAGGGTCACATCTTATTGCTCATAAAATTTTTGTTTTAACGTACGAAAACCTTCATTTCTTAACCGATTACATTTGGTAAAGTGGTTTGGAATCAAAACAAATACCGAAGTCTCGACAAAAATGATTAGTTTTAGACCCGATGGGATCACATCTAAAAACTTCATCTTCACAGGGAACTAACATAACATTTCTTGACCGATTTTGCTAAAACATGTATAGGGGTTTTGACCCCACAAACTATAGGTTACCCGAAGTGAGACCCTACGAAATATATGTCTTCTTCTTAATCCCAATAAAACTTTATGTTTAACTTAGAAATATCTTCATTTCTTAATCAATTCGACTGAGGTACACGAGTTCCGGGCTCACAAAAACTACGTTAGCCGAATGGAAGGGCTATAATGAAATGAACATTACGTTCGTCGCAAAATTTTCCTGTTGGGGAACGGGTCTTATCAGCTAGTACGTATGTAAAATTCAAAATGTTCTATCCGAATTAAATATTTGAAAATAATGTGGGAATCGAACGTTTCCCTTTCTACACTTGTTAGGGACTGATAAATAAGTATACTGAAGCCTATGTAAAGTTATAAATTTCTAAAACGTAAATCTAAATTACATTATGCTCATGCATACCATTCATTATACTCTATATGTAAACATTTTTATTCTCACCTTAATCCCTTTACGTTTCCGCTGTCTGCACATTAATTTCCCAGAGCTAGAGATATCTCAAGTTCCACGATGTAGTATCCTTGAGGTTCTCAATATACTCTATAGGTAAACATTTTTATTCTCACCTTAATCCCTTTACGTTTCCGCTGTCTGCACATTAATTTCCCAGAGCTAGAGATATCTCAAGTTCCACGATGTAGTATCCTTGAGGTTCTCAACACTCACACAGCCTTTCTTCATATTTCCTTCGTGTACACAGGTATGTGCACTTATCTATTTTCAATCTTGTATGAAGTCATTAGACACAACCTGGAAAATAGTTTGTATGTTAAACCTACTCAGATAAGTATTAGCATTACCACGCATTTTGTGACTTTGTTGATATTCTTTTTCTTGTCTGTGACATTCAGTCGTTCATCAACTTCAACCCTCTTTTTGAGTCATTTACAGATATACTTACATAGCCCACATAAAAGGGTACATAAATTCGAGCACGCATCAACGTTATGTGTAGGTTTCATTGTGTAATGTGAGCGGAGGATGAAAAAATGATGGTGTTGCTGGTGATGATGAGCCAGAAGATGAAAGGCAGTGAAACTAGGATGACACACGTTGAAAGAAAAGAACATTTTTCCTTTTATGGTAAAAAGAATTTTCATAAACTGTATACCTGAGCTACACTTGTCTTGCTAGTGAGATGTATTTATTTCACGGAATAATAATAATTGCATTTAAATATGAAATGTGGGTGATATGATTGCTCGACGTATAAAGTGATGATGCAGCCCTGAAAGTGAGTGATTATGATGATTCAGCTTACTGTCTACGTTTCTAAATCTTACAACAAAAGTGTAAAAAATAAGTTTAAATGTAAGAGAGAAACGAGAACTAAAATACCTAACAGTGGAGTCTTAATGGGGTAAACACTTACCACTTATCATTAACTTATGTGCTTACACCATATACACACCTATACCGAAATTCCATTTTCTATACGATTAATTCAAAACCGTACTTGTAAAATGGAGAATGTGTTGTAATCCATTTCTTAAAAAAGAACATTTTTACCCGTTACAGACAAAAAATTTAGAATTCAAACGCGGCGACTGGAAAAGGGAGAGCTGGAGTGCTCCAGACAAAAAATACCAAAAAAGACTCTTTACAGCTTGTAACGCTCTCTTAATTTATGGAAGGCAGCAATGAAAGAAGCCGAGAATCAAATAAGTATTGCTTGTTAGAACTCGCTCATCATAGTACCCTGCATCCCATTTTATACGAAATGATGGCTACATATTATTCTTCTTGTAATGATTACTTCCACATCAAAGAAAACGCCTGCACACATACTGGTAATGTATTTATTCTATTAAATTAATGACGACGATGAAATTTTTATGCCAATAATGTAAACAGAAATGTACCAAGAAGGAGTTTTTTTCTTTTGACCAACTTCCACTCAACATCATCAGTCCGCTCAGGATATAATATTCATGGAATTTGAGCATGAGAAAACGTGACACATTTGATGGCTGTCTTTGGAGACTTCAGTACATCAGACATGAAGAAAAAAATGTGGCTGTCTAGATATCTATGTAAGTGTTTACTTGTTAGTTTGTTTAATCCAAATCCTTAATGTTGCTTTACTTAAAATATTATTCAGTCTTGTAAAAAAATGTTTATTTCTGCCGATTGTTTGTAACTTTTGTGACTGACTTTTCGAGCAGGCTGTTAGAGTAAATAACGAAGGACGCAGCGACGCAAGTAGTGATAGATATGTTATTGTTGTTAATACTTTTTATACATGTTCGTTTCCCCACTAGTTAAATAACAAAAGGAATACCCTGGGAGTATTTCGTGCAACCATTTATATTCAGTTCCTGCCGTTTTAAGTTAACCAACGTAAAGTAGAGGAAAACATGGTTTTCTAACATGTTGTAAAGTTTCCTCTCGAGTGACATGTATATGCACGAGTTTCTTACCGTTTTTTACGTTGAATCTTTGGAGTCTGGAAGGATACACCTTTCTGTACAGTCTTGGGCAGATTCACTGGTTCACTTCATTTCAAATTTTAAGTCCAACATTTTTCCCATACGTATTACCCTGTAATCCGAGAAGATAACGTGAATCCTTAAAAAATATATAAAATGAGTGACTATAAACATTTCCTTTTCCCTGCTCCCACAACTATGTGCATATGTCTGTTAGTGAAAACATGAAAAAAATGGAAACACGCTCCAGTTCACGCATAATGCATATTTATTTTTAAATCGTTTTCTCATCCTCACGACGACATTATAGCGTTGTGTTATACGTCGTTATGTGAGAAATATACATGTTACCAACAACTAGTGTTGAACCTGAATCTAATATTATCTAATGTAGGTACAAGAATGTATTCTTCAAATAAAAATGCAAAGATATAATATTAAATTAAATTGTCCTGCAAGCTGCGGCGACGGTTTTTGCAAAAAGAAAAATAGTATAAGAAAAGGGGACAAACCTACTCGGGCTTATTTACAGGTTGTATTTTGCTTTTGCTGCATTTAAAAAAGATTTAAGACACACAAACATTATGTACTATTTTACCTAATGTTGTGTAAGTACGTACATATTTCAAGTTTAGAAACTTTTACGAGTCCCAAACAGCATCCAAGCCAATTTTTTTGTCACTTTTAGATTTTCTCGTAAACAATGTTCAAGAAACAGTAGTGACAGCAGACAGAAATTGACTGAGTGTGTTTTGTGAATGTAGAATCAGATGTATACATGCAAACCAAATAAAAATTATCCTTTCCGTTTAGCAAGCTGAGCGTTGCCGACAAGCAGAGAAAAAAAGATGATCCCAAGTATGAAAGTCTCCATGATCTCTTTGGTTGTCGTCTTTTATCATGTTTTAGTACAGTAAGCAAAAAAGAACTGATCCAATGTGTGTTCTCTCCATGTGCGTGTTGTGAAGTGAAGTAAGAGAAGGAAGGAAGCAGTAAGCAAAAGAAACTTTCCTAGCATGTCTTTCTTTCTTCTTTCTGGTAACATTTGCATATGAAATATTAATGGTACATGAAGCGACGATAGGATATTGCACAGGTGAGTTATTCCAAGCGATTGAAGAAGCAAAGAACTCATTTTGATAACGACTATGGAAGAAGAAGAAGGGATGACGCCATACATTTCCGTGCATAGTATAACCCCTGACGAAGCGCACGTAACACACACTTTAATCTCTTTGTGAATGCTGGTTATGCTTCTCGGATTACATATTATAAAGCTCATACAAAAGCTAATAACGAAAAAGTAGTCTCTATGAGTCGTTGCAGTGTATGTTTACATTACAATCAGTACGAAGATGGGTCGTGAGGTTACATAAACCAAAACTGGAGTCCATAAAATGGGGACATTAAAGCTGTGAAGATGTTAAAAAGCCATGCCGTAGGTACATATCTGGTTGTTGTAGCAGGTAATAGTAATAAAAAGAGAAAATGGAGCGCACAAGTGAATGTAAGACGAAAAGCAGGGGGAAATAAATAGCACACATGAGTACAAAAAAGCTTATACGCTTGTCTATTACCTACTCAATTTTATACATGTAGATATTCCTAAGATTTTTATAAAAAATGTACACAAGTCTAGCTCCACCAGGCACAAAGCACAAAATAAACGGCACATCGTCAGAAATGACTTTTATAGGACGACATGAATGTAAGCAAGCGTTTGCTTGCCTGCTGTTACGGCTATGTTTCCCCGTATTCTATATCGCATCTCCGAAGGCACACGTAAAATCCAACAGCTACCTATACCTTCGTTTTCATTCTTGGGTTTTCTGGTTTGAGAAAGAAATTTACGAAGATGTGGACCAAGGAGGTTAAGTGACATTAAGCTCCTTTCAGTGATGAAGGGGTTAAAAGCAACATAGCAGCAGGAGGAGAAGAAGCTTTCAGTTAATGTGGTAATGTGGTGGGTGCGATCACGTTGATTTGGAATTTCATAAGCATTTGGTTCGTTAGTTTGTTTTCGTTACTTTTGCCATAGTTTACCTTTCGTCATTCATTCCAGTCACTGAAAGAGGCCGTGTTATGTTGCTACCGCACGTTGATTTGGAATTTCATAAGCATTTGGTTCGTTAGTTTGTTTTCGTTACTTTTGCCATAGTTTACCTTTCGTCATTCATTCCAGTCACTGAAAGAGGCCGTGTTATGTTGATACCGCCAAATGGAAATGCAAGGGCGAATGTTTATTCATTTTTGCTATCTTATCGTCATTAAACTACAAATGTGTAGCGTAATGAAAAACCTAATACGAAAAACAAGAAAAGGCAATCGGAGATTCCACGAAAATCAAGCTAACGTGACCCAAATGCTTTGCACACAATTTATTTAGCAAAGTCTCTCTAGTGTGCAGAAGTGTAGATCATTTTGTACAGCAATTTGCAAGACGTATTAGAACGAGAAGAAAATAACTTGTGCCAATACTTGTCTGGCTTTTTCCATCATCTTCGCCACTAAAATGGTGATACAAAGAGCACTTCAATTGGATAGGATATGATAGCTATGCCCTAGCTTTCTAGTTGTGGCAATAGCGCATACACAAAATGTTAAAATGAATGTTTGTGTTTACCTTTCTGTTTTTTTGCTCCTTGTTCTCTCTCCTAGAGGAACTGTCGAGTACGTAGAGTTAACCAGCATTACCACATTATCCTTCAGTTTACCTCGGTAAATACATGCTACTTATTGTAAATACTTTTTTGCTGTAAAAACCGTACTTAAGCATACCACTACCGTCGTCATCATCATTAGTCTTTGCCGATAGCTTGTAATGATGATGACGATTCAGAACGGTAAACAAACCAGCCAGGTAAGAAAACTGGATGAAAGGAGTGCTGTTTGTAACACCAATAGTGGTTAAAGTTTACTTGGGTTAGAGTTTTTCTATACATTCATAATGAAATGGAATATTATTCCTTGCTCGTTTTGGTTCCGCTTTGGTTGGGCGGTAATGATAGCACATACAAGAAGTAAGAAGTGGCATGCTGGTGTGGTAGTAGTGGTGCTTCGGATGTGAAACGCAAACGTGGACCCTTTTCTCCTTAACTAGTTTTCCATACAGTTTTTACCTTTTACGAGACTCGTCTTCAGCTGAAACATTTTTCCTCTTCTCTCTCACTCTCACTTACTCTCATCTTTTTTATGAGACCAGAAGATCCAGTTAAGTGCCTTCAACATTGTTGATGATGACTGAGTGAGCTTTTGGCTTTGATGGCATGTATCACCCACATCACAGCTTGTTCTATATATACAGGTTGACTAACGAAAGAAGGGGGAACACTAAAACTACAAGGTAAAAATGTATGCCACCGACATATATGTATACAATAAAGACATATTACACCTCGACGTGTGTTTCTGTTTTTTTAGCGTGAGAAGCTTTCTCGTAAATACGTGGCGCTTATTACTATTTACTGCTCTATACTCTCTCGTAACGTAACTGTGAAACGCCTACTTAAAAAGGAATTTAGAGTTAAGGGGATTTGGATCATTTCTCTTAAGGTTAAAATGCACAGCAAAGTACTACATACTGGTAGTTACTCGTGTTACTTTGAGGTATTTGTATTAACCCGAGTTAAATGTACTTTATTGTGTACATTCTAGATCGAGTTTTTTAATAATACCGTCTTCCAAATCATGTTAGATAATTCGTATAACGACAATTCATTGCGTTGTCCTTGATATAATAGGAAATTACTATATTACATTACTGCATTACACACTAGACTAAATTAATGGCAGCGGGAGCTTCTTTTTTAGAAACCTTGCGATGATAGCACTGTTGTACACTTTACATTTACAACGTACAAACTGTTCATACGTCAGCGTCAGTTTATCCGACTTTTTGCTTTATCTTCACGAAACTTGTCTAATGATGATACTGATGTCTTTATCTACACAGTTCATTTCGTAGCTGGTAATCTTACGGGTAAAATATTGCTTGACTTTCGAAACGTCTCTTGCATGCAATTGCATCATTGCACTGATAGAGTGTACGAAGAATACGATTCACCACGAATGCATTATTCACGGAGTTGTTTGTCTATCATATTATTCTGGCGTTTCTTAAAAGTTTCGTTTAACTATTTGCTTTGCACTTAATCCTACCACTTCTTGTCCGGCATTACTTTGGCTCGGTAGTAGGAACGTACCCCTGCTAGCAAAAAATCAGTGAAAAATATTTTAAAAGAATTGCACTCACGTAAACCCGTGGAAAGCAAGTTTTCTGTTTACTTTACTAGTTAACCGGTAGGACATAATGTATTTGAAATTACTTGGCGAGGCGCTACCACGCGCATACCACTTTTTGATCGCACAGTCAACAGCATTTTGTATGCAGTTTGGTTGTCACTTAGCATTAGTTATAGAGAAGCATTTTTTGTTGTTTCTTACTCAATAAAACTTTGAACAAATTTGCTTTCAAGGAGAAATATCTGTCTTTTAAGGCTTAGCATCTTTTGCCTAGCATGAAAGTTTTGCTCTTTCCTCCTTGTGAGTAGATGTGTGCACCTGCTTAACTGACAAGTTGTCTGAAAAGTCAACTTAGCCAGTCAAAGTGTTGTCATTCAATAAAGTGGTACATGTAAGAAAAAACCACATCAGAAGCAGTAACTACTTCAAAGATTTACTTGGTGTTTATTGCATCTTGCATCTCGGGAGGAATTTTAGCCCTATCGTGGCAGAGAAAGAGCAAAGATTCATCAGTAGCAATAAAAGTTTACACAAACATAACAAATTGCATTTGTATTTTTACGTACTCACATAATGTCACCCTTTATCATATCGGCATTATTATCAACAAAGAAGAAGGCATTTGTCAAGAAATCTCTTTTTTAAACTTACGGAGATAAGATACTACATGTGGTTGAGTACTTGTACGTGACTTATACGCCCTTAATCAAGTAGGTGTCTCATTTTATAAAGATGGCAGGAAAAAATTATACGCTGTTAAACAGTAGGATGCTAGGAAGGGAAATTTAGAGATTATGTCCCGAATTTTACCGAAAGGCTGGTTTATGCTAACGGGTTATTAAATTGGTTTACAGACAGAGATTTTGCCTCGGGTGGTTAGCATAAGACCCACCTAACGTCGACCGAGCACGTCTCTACACCTGTTGTAGTGTAGTAGATGGCTATTATTACAACAATACTCCAGTAGAATAAGCAGAAACAAATAAATGAGAAATGAGTCCCTTCAAGATATATTATCTCATTTTAGACATTGGACTCTGACAATGAGGACTACAGTAGAGTCAAATCAACGTATAAAACATGAGAAAATTAATTCAGGTTTTTTCGACACGTTTTATCCACTTGATAAATAACATTTAAATGGTTAGAGTTCAGATATCAGTGTCTGGCGCTTAGCGCATAATCCGATCGTCAAGATCACTCTCTTCTGGAACAATATAAGTTTCATAAAAAAGTCTTACAAGAGGGGGCAAAGCGAAACACAGGGCGAAGAACGGTATGATAAAAGATTTGGGGAATTCGTGTTTGCTTCTGCCATTGTTCTGAGAATGCGAACGAAAGTACCACCTATCAGATTTCAATACCAACGAATGCTCGTAAGCAAGGGGAAAAATTTGATAAGGCCTTGTAGCAAAAGCGACATACCATTAGATTCACGTCTTTTTGGGGCCAGGGCAAAGCTTGAATTGTCTCCACATGTGAAAACAAACATGGTACCGGTTTTCTATAAGTTTAATTTTCTCTCCCATATGAAGGTACCGGAACAGTATTTGAGACATAATTCGATATCTGAAAATGAGTGCTTTGTAATAGTATTTTTTCCAATTCTTTTTCATTTGGCCATGAACACGTGGACGACAAAGCAAGCAAACTGGAGAAACATGGAGAAAAACAACTTTATATAGTAACAGTATGAGAATTTTACACACTGTTATAAATGATATGCCCATCTTCAAAGATTTTATCTTCATTTAAGTCTCTCGCTGTAGCAGCCACTAGAGGCACTGCTGTTTGTGTGATTTAATGCTATACTTTTAGCAGTGCCGTTCTGAATTCCTAGCATCGACACTTTTAATGCCTAACCTTTGGCTCAAATCTGACAGCATCGACATACTTTGTTAGTTTGCTATCAGTTTGCTAGACAATATTCAGGAGGGAGATCACTTCAGATCTCTTTTTCAACAAATCTCTATTACCTGCCACCAGAAACTACACCATGTCTCTTCCACTTTTAATTCATTCTATTCAGTTCAGTCAGGTTGAAGCATTACATAACACGGCAGTGTTCTTGCTCTCTACCATGCTTGCAACTTTTGTTATTATTGTTGTTGTGGTACTGGGGATGGTTGGATGTTGGATGGAACACGTACATAGACAATAGATAGCCAACAGCCTAATTTTCCAGTTGCATTGAAGTATACGCGGTAGTATCAACCAAACCAACGAAACAATCCAAGCAAAAGATGCTTTGTAGGTACTGGTGTGTATGATTTCCTTGCGTTCTCCTAGTCAAGTACAAACGAACCATATCATTCCAACAATATCTCTTTGCTTCCTTTTCGCCTTCATTCTTTTCAGCTTATCAAGATGATAGCCAACGAGCCGCTCTCTCGGCGACTACTTGTTCCTATCATCAAGACGCATCCTCCTCCTTGTCGTCTCAACTGCACTCATAGCGAAAACACTGCAAAGTAAACCAAACGATGAAAAAGTGGAGCCACGAGCTGTATACTTTCACAATCAAACCTATACAGTTCGACGAGAGTATGTAATATTCCAAAAAAAAAAGTTTTTGCCAAGATGGATGAAAATGCTGTATATACCTAGATGCTTTCGTGTACCCACAACCAAGAACCACCTGATTCATAGAGATAATTCTGAAACAAGTAAAACTTTATATCTCTGGTCTCTCGCTGTTTTTACTAACTGCTGTGCAAACTAAGTCAAGTCAGCAAAGATATTGTGGTAAATCATACAAAAGGAGCTGCTGCAGTACATGGGTATGGGTAGAGTACAAGGATGTCTGAATTCTTAGGTAGTATTTATTAGGTATCCCTGGCTAGTTACTTACTGAAATCATTCTAACACTGTCACATCCGGCCGTCCATGCTCCCCCTTCCAAACTTAATAGGTATGTTTGATGAAAACTGACTTTCAGCTATCCTTTATGAATTACAAGTTGACATAGGTATCTCATTTGTAACTCCTATTTAGTAAATAGCTTTCTTATTTACTTGGAGTTGTCGGTTTTTCAACATGAATTTTTTATCAAATGTTCAAATGTGGTGGTGCAGAGTTATTAATACAACTCTATGGGTGCAAGACTCAAGAAGAAGCTACATAAATGTCTACAAAAGACAAAATGACCAAAGGTTAGTTAGCCCCGGCGATAGTCTGGTCTATACGGCACGTAAATGTAAGAACCTTGTGACATGAGTGTGACCTCTGTGAGATTCCCTAGAGGTAAACATGAGGGGCCACTTTAAATTTCTTGAATGCGCTCATATTTAGTGTAAATGTGCTTGCTAAAGTTAACGTTTCACCCGAATTATGCTATTACGCATTAGTAGTTTTGAATGAGAATAGGTTTCTAGATATCTAATTTGTTCCAAGCGATTTTTAAACATGACCACATGAGCACTACCAGTTTACCTTTACAACAAGCCAGTAATTATCTTAAATATACTGGCTCACTGTCTGGACGGATGTAAAATAACAATTAAATGTGACAAAGTCAA
>JAHZNB010001421.1:0-22158 GCA_027744295.1 Callyntrura guangdongensis
TTTAAGGATTAAGTACATTATCTAGTGATAAGAATGAAAAATATGGAGGTACACAGAAAGTTTCGTAAAATATTACATGCATTTATTCATACAACGTTAATTGTTTATCCGCGTTAAAAAATAATATTTGCAACGATATACGAAAATAAAAGCAAACTAACAAGTTTCTTGTAAAAGACATTACATTAATCGTAAAAAGTACTTCTCCATCTAAAATTTGTACTTTTCAAAAAGTGGCATTTTTCATTACGATATTACACCATCATCATACTAAAAAGACATGCATAATGTATAGAATTCCAGTTCTAAATTGGTGAGGAAAAGTCTCAAAATGCCCCATTTATGACCTGTCAAATCATCAACGGTGCTGGTTGTTTGGATGCTACAAGTAAACAATTGGTTGTGTCGTGAAACATTGGCATTAATAAAATGAGAGTATGTACATTTATCAAGCCCATGCGTTACATACGAATACAGAATGAATTCTTCAACTGCAGCGCTCGCTATTTTAACTGGTGAACCGTTGTCGCGTCTCTGTGCTGAAAATGAAGATTTTTGTGAAATTCTCTAAATTGCTTGTTCCAAATGTATTTTTACTTCTAGGATTTCTAAGTATGTTTGCTTTCTCTTATGGGTTTAGCTATTTTTGTAGGGATTCGATTCGTCCATACTTACCTCGATGTCGTTTCTTATGGCTTCTCTAAAACCACCGATACCGATGCAATCGTATAAAAATTATAATAGGGTACTGGATCGATCAGCAGCCACGTTATGCGTTGTTATTTTTATGGTTTGGCTGTTTGACTTTGCGGTAATTTGAATAAACTTAAGCTTACTCTTAGGGTTACTTACCTTTTATTCCTGCATTGAGATTGAGATGCAGATAGAGAAAAAGTGTTTGATAGAAAAATTGTGCAGGTTTTAATATAAAATGGAATAATGACAACACAAACTGGTCGCTTTTAAACTAAACAATTCTTCATTGATTACTTTGATATTTTTATTTTCATTAAATTTATAGCCTGTTAATAATAACGTAAATGTATTATGTCCTTCAATATTAGTACATGGACAATATATTTTCTTTTTGTGCAACTATCTCCACTAAATAACAAAAATAATAATGATTACTCACTTACTGTAATATATACCTGTAAAATTAATCGGAAACAGAATGTTACACGTGCATATTTTCAGATGAACGAAAGTAAGCTTTCCGACAAAAGAAATGAAAAACAGAATATAGTTTCTGGTCACAACTTTAAATACAATGTATACAGCACTGTGTGCCATCTCTCTCTCTCTAGTGACAACATACAATTACCTTCTATAGGTAGAGACAAATACTTCGGTTGAATTTGAATATTCGTGATGTACCGATTTTGTAAAAACAGTGCATATTAATTTTGGTAACACAACTTTAGTCGCCCGTTGATTCATTTCGTTATTTATAAAACTTATGTGGGTTAAAACATACAGCTCATGCGGAAATATTCACGACACACAATCATACGATATGATAAGCATGCATTGTACACGTACACATGTACGTTCATGTGTATACACACATGTAATATATTCAGAATACAGATAGTTAAGTAAACACACATTTATCACGTCTTATATTTTTCTCTACGCGTATATTATTATTATAGCTAAAAACTACCAGCTTCGGGAACAAACTTTTTTGGCATGTCATTTTTCCCTTTCAATTCTTTCTCACCACCGCCGCAAAATTACATTTTAACTTTCACTTAGGTTGGCTTCTTTGGCTTTGTTTTCGGGTTGGTTGATTAGTTTACTTTGCTGTTGGATAAAAAAAAACTTTGAAAAATGCAGAAACTACTGCTGTTACACCCAGGTAATTTTCAGTGAACAACACCTGTAATTTATCTATCAGCAGCAGTACTGGCGCTCTAGTTGAAGAAAAACAAACAACTAAAATATCAATACACTGGTAGGTAGTAGTAGTAGTGCTACGACGAAGTTGTTTTCGCAAAATATTTTTCTGGCTCTATTGTCTCTCTGTAAAACGTTTTGCTTTTGCCAAACATCTTTATTACGACAAACAAAATGCCTGACACAAACACTCAGACAATTGATTCATTTCAATTAAAATATAGTTTAAAAAGCGGGTTGTATGTATTTTCAAAGTGGGGAATTTATACGCTACCAAAGTTAATTATTTTATGCTATGTAACCTATTTTTGAAATATAAGTATGCAAGTAATTACATATATTTTACGTTTACGACTCCACTATAAATGCTGTTTTTTTGTGTCTGAGGCAATGAATCGCAACAGTACATAATTCATTGCATTTTGTAGTTGGTTACGTTAAGATTTCGGATTGACTTAAGCTAAAAATGTGTGTACGTATCTTATATCAACGTATCAATATGTTAGGTATGTGTCCTTACACAGGTAATACATTTTTTTGTTTGGAGTAATAATTATCTATATATACACCATAGTATTGCCTACGCATTATACTTACGTAGGATGTAAAACAGGAGAAGTTTGATGTTTATGGAGTTGGAGTACCATGTATTATTCTAGGCTTACTCTCTAATACCCGAAAAATAAATTTGTGATGGTTCGTAAGTAATCTAATGTAGCATGTACTGTTATTCTCTTCATCTTGTTTTATGAAATCTCTTTTTTTCATCGCAAGTACTAATACCAATGCAAAAATGGTTCTATATACGCATAAAGATAATCCCCAATGCTATATACGGCTTCATACACGAAAACATTGGAGATGAGACATGAGACTAGGGAAGTTGGCGCTGAAACATCCAATAACACAAAATTTTCTACTTGGATCGGACGATCACCCCTACGGACCTAAACCTTATGCTAGTCCCGCTCAAGTAGGTCAATAATAATAATAACGATGATAATAATAATAATAGATGTAAATGCAAATCGAATCCAATCTCTGTATGTACATGTAGGTATCAATATCGAGTTACTTCGAAAGAGGATTATTCATGGGTCGTAATATCTTATACATATATCATTATATATATATACACACATGTAATATTGTTTGTTACTGTTATCATTACAACTATAAAGTCAGCAAAGTAATAATTGTACAACGAATATTGGTAGAGAATAAACAGTTCTTCAAATGTCTGGAGTCTGGACATTCGCGATAAGAAGAGGAGAAAAAATTGGCAAAGAGTGTACGTATGCATATGCACCACAAACGATCTCTTGTGGAGAGTATCAAGCTCAAACACAACTTTCGGGAATATCACTGTCAAGTAAAAGCTTATCTCTTATGTAGACCGTATTAAAGTCATTACTTGGAGTATGATGTGGAAGCTGGTGATGATGATGTACAGGACCGATAAAATCATTGGAAAAATCTCCCACACCACCGCCTCCACCCATTGAGGATGGCTGCTGTGGAAGTGGAGGATGAGCCCGAGGCTGTACCGCAGGGGGAGGAATGGGTGGCGGGGAACGATGATGGTGATAATGTTGCAGGGTTTGATACGGATTGTGATGAAGATTCGGCTGATTATACTGATTTGAATAAAGATGAAGAGTATTGTTGGTAGCGACATTGTTACTGGGGTTGTAAGTTCCAGTTCCATGTGTAATACTTCCACCGACTCCCATACCCCCTCCACCGTTGTTAAGAACGCTCCCACTACCGTTGTGGTGATGAGGACGAGGAAGGGTGCTGTTAACATGATTTCGGAGATACGTGTTTGGTGAAGGATGTCCACCGCCATTCCCGTTTTCTTGAACATCTCCATCAGAAGTGGCCGTAGGGATGTATAAACCTTTCCGAGTTAAATTTCTTTTCAACTCTTCCTTGTAATCTGGAAACGTGAAGATGCAGTATTAGGATTAAAGAAAGCAACACTTTACGACCTTCTTCACAGATCAGATTACCCCATTTTTAGAAAAAGAAGACAGAATCATCAGCAATCTATGGGTAAAGGTTTCTATTTGCCAACTCTTATATTTTTCCCACTTTCTTGAATCGTGGCATCGATCTTTATGTGAACTTTTGGCTGGTGGAAAGGTTGCAAAAAAAAAATAAAACCGTAATAATATTCCCATATATTTTACCTAGTGAAAATGGCACAAGCCAGCAAAGACAGGGGGAAGGAAAAGCCCATTGACCTAAATTAACTCAGGGATTTCTTAAACTGCAAAATATATTGTAGGAAAAACGGAGTGCTATCATTTCCTGCAGCTACTTTTGTTGGGTGTGTAACACAATCATCGTTGTGATCATCAGCATCATTACAAAATTATCTGATGGTAGGTCCAGGCTTAACAAAGGAAATATATAGCAACTGTAAAGACTCTGCTGATGATTCTCTAGTACACTAATTTTCGTTAGTTTTTACCTGTTGAGAAGCTATTGGCATCCGGAATGATATCAGGGTTGGCATCTGCCTCATTCTTTGACTGCGGAATAGGTCTGTAACCACCAACTATTCTGGAAGAGTTATTGGTCGTTGACGTGTTGTTACCAGAAGCGGATGTGCTGTTGTTCGTGGCAGTGGTAATACCAGCGGACAGCATGGTGGAATTCGGCTTTTCGCACTGGGAATTTCCCGACGGACCAGATCCCCGATGACTAGCTCCAGAGAAACGTGAGCGAAATAGCATTGCCACAAAGATAACGAGTATAGTTCCAATAAATGCTAAGCCAATTCCCATTGCGACCAGGGGAAATAGTTCGATCTTGCCCTTTCTCGCGCCTGTTCCAATTAAAAAAGTAGTCTAGTATCAACATCAGCACGCTATCATCGTCATCATCATCATCAGAATATTACAATATTGCACCTCTGTATGCGTACCTGCACACAAGGATTTTTTTCCTTGTATACTTGTGTGCCCGAGAGAGCGAAAGTGAGAATGAACGAACAGAGGAGGGAACCTGCTTTTTGCTTTCATGTCATTAATTCACATTATTATATCGAACTATCATTAACTTTCCAACGTTCAATGCACTTCACTGCCATACCCGACCTACCACTAAAATGGGTAAACTACCTACCTATATATGTATATTTCTGCTCCGACTACCATAATAACCTTGTTCGCTTGCTACTCTGGAAAGTAATCCAATATGAAAAGAAAAGTGCAATGAGCCGTGTACGAAATAGACTCGTACCTTTTTTCTCCGTCATTCTCTTGCTGAGGAGCAGAAGGTGGGAAAAAGCTCATAAACAGTCAATCGACCACGTTTTATGATATTATTACTGCGTGGCGGCAACGGCAAAAAATAACGTACGACGAACCAATAATAGGAGAAAATAAAGCCAGAAACGCTGTATGTGTTGGCTTATATATGTACATATATGTGTATATGTGTGTGTGTGTTTATGAGTGAGATAGCAGGTGAAAACGAGACGAGGTGAAAGAATAGTGATCAGTGATCAAAGCCTTTCTTTTTTGCTGTTTTTGACTGTACAGCGCGTTCCAAACCTTATTTTCTTTAACAACTCCCAGTGCGGTTCTTTCTTTCAAGCTAATTTTATACGTCAAAAGTCAAAACCGTTGAAAAGGCCATAGAGAGAGAGAAGAGAGAGGACGAATTATGTTGAGATCGTTGAAGATGAGATTATTACTACAATACTGCCACATTATGACAAGCATATAAGGTAATATAAACACACTCCTATCTATCTAACCACATTTTTACAGAATAGATTTGTCCTTTTTTCTATTCAGAAAGCAACAACAGCTCAGCAGTCACCCCATGTTATCCTATTTATCTTTGGCAGTAACATCATCAGCCAGTCAAATTTCAAAGCACTTCAAGTAGAAAAAGTCGATTGGATGTCGAGGGAAAAAAATCGTTTCGTTTTTTGTGTACATTATCTCAACCCTCGAAGAAAGGAACACAAAATCAGGAGTGGTGAGTGTAGTACTATGTGGATTGAAGGGAGAAGACGTTCACAGCAACACATTGTCGGTCATTCCACATATCCGAATATAACTGTTGGTTAGTCCTCCCCGTGTAAAAATGTCCTCTTCACAGAAATCCATATTTCTTCCTGACCTCAATCTTTAACCAACCATTTTTTAAAAAACAGCATGTGTGTGTGTGTGCTTATAAAAGTACGTTTGGTAAGAAAACCTCTACAGAAAACAAGAGATCACGTCTACTTTGTGGAGTTTACTTTTTGCGCCACTTTTCATGCATGTTTTAACAGCTTAGGGCTTTCTTGTCCCACAATATCTAAAGGGGTGATCTCTTCAAACAGAGCTTACGGCTTTAAAAAAAGAGTAATCACTCAAAAAGAAGGATCTAGGGTCGAGTCGAGTTGGACATAAAAACGTCTGCTGAAAAAAGGCTTTGAAGGCAATCCCGCAAGAATTTATTTTGTAATGGTATAAGTAGATCATTACGTTTAACAACGTTCCAGCAAGTTCCCAATTCAAAGAAAATGCTATTATAGTCAATGAAAACAAGACAAGCATGACTTGAATCCGTTTAAACGCCGCTACCAAGAAAACTCGTAATGCTGTATAAACAGGAAAAATGTTTTCAACAACTAGTTCCACTCTCTAAATCTTAAGCTGGAGAAGAAAAAAAACTGATGATGGAAAAAAGTGTACCCTCTCAAAAACGTGGAAAAGCCCTGGACTTGAATAACTGGACAACTTGGTCCTCTTTACTGTGTATGTTGTTGTAAATAACGCGTTTTTTTTTCGAGTAAAATTGAACAGTGTTTGTCGTTTTTCCCACAACAAGAGTATTTTTTTTTTCGTTTTCAAGTAATTGTTAAGGTGGACTGATTGCAGCTATTTCGTGGCCTGGACTCTGCTACACAACGTCTTGTTTACTGGATTTGTTGGTACCTGAAAATTCTCTTTGTTGAAAATCAATTACCATGTTCGAAAAACTGTTTCTTCTCGTTGCCTTTTTCCTCCAGAAAACAACTTTTCTTTTCATGCCCGCATTTAATTTTGTAGTTTGTGGAAAAAGGAAAGTCATCAACCACACAGGGAGCAAGAATAGTTGAGAGGCAGGACGACAGTTGAGTTTCATTTGTCATTTTGAGACAAGTGGTTAGTCAATAGACAGCAAACGAACGCCTGCTTATTTTCTTCTTCGTGCAATATAAACTAAACCTTACTTTACACGAAGCAACTACGCAGGGTAGGTTAACAAATCAAAAATGTCTGTCTGTTTGGAGAGAGGTGCCCACGTTCAATATCAGTGGATGTCAAAGCTTATGTACAGCAACAACGCCCATTTTTAAACAAGGAAACCATACAACGGGTAAAAATCTAATTTAATGCCCGTCGTCTACAAGAAGGAAACAAATAGCCCTAGCCCTAAGGCGAACTAACGTTTAAGTTGCAAACGACGGATATTTCCTTTTATGATTACTTAAGGAAAAGGAAGGTCTGAACTGAAATGGAATGTGAACAAATATTTGTAGGATTTAGAAATCGATTTAAAAGAATACTTTCGCAGGCGAAATGCGGAGTGTATTATCGCCCTTCGTTTTGAATTTTAGTAACATTTATAATAGTGACTTCGGAAAACACTGTTTACGGTTATCGCATAACTGATTTTATGTCGTTTATGTATAACTGAAGCTTTTGCTAACTTTTTTCATGAAATGACAATGAAAATTTGCACTGAAAGCAGCTAAAATGTCAATGATGCAAATGTTTCTTGGTTTACCTTAATGAGTTAAAAATCGATCTTGGGGTGTTCCTTACAATACAATTAGTATAAGTGCTGATATTTCAATTTCATGGTGGACTACTAAGTGATCTATGCATGTTGATCCTAGAAATTGGCGCGTTTCATAGTTAAATGAATCAAAGAAAAAATCGACTAGGATATCGTTGGTTAATAGCAGTTTTACATTAAACAAACGCACTTGCCACTTGAAACCACAGACATTTCTCTTGTCCTAGGAGAAAAAGGACAGATAATTAGTCTCTTTGGGTAATAAAATGACTGAATCAGCGTAAAGTATCCATACATTCATTCAACCATCTTGAGCATTGAAACAGTGTATGCTGAAGTGCAGTGAACAATCAAGAAAGCTTCTTTTCTGTGGTGATGACGCGTGGGCCTCTTCCCTCCGCACACACAATGCTATTGTGCAGTTGCAGCACTAATTTGATGATGAAAGCCAACGTGAGGGAGCAAATCGCAGGGGAATTCATCACAAAAGTTGTGCAGGGGTTGGCTCTCTTGGACACTGGAATTTGCTATCTTCTCCTCTCATGCATTTCCTATTTATCAAACCGTACACGTTTTACTCTCAGAGACCCACACAACAACAAGTGCAAGGAAAAACATGGATCTGGGAAACTTTAGCGTGCTTAACTTACGAGAAGTTGTAAGCTCTCCGAAAGAGGCTCTATCTGAAATTGAAGCTGTAGTACTAGTGAAGAAAGTGAGAAGCTTATTCGGAGTGAATATAATTTTGTACAGTTTCAGATGTAAGTACCCTTGTAGGATGTAAACGTTACATCGAAAACACAAATAGAAAAGATACAAGGGAAGAAAGGGAAGTAATTAAAAGTCTAGCTACACACATACACACTTGGAAATGAATTAAGTTGAAGAAAATAGGAAAGTGACTGACTGTTGGCGTGACTTTGTAAATAATGAATAATGCCTTATATTGTACGTGTGTACAAATAACACATAGAATGGAGAGAATGCTGCCTCCTTTGGCATTGACGCAGACAATGGATTTCTCCGTTTCCGTTGGTTAGATAAATATACACAAAGGGATTATACAACTATCAATAATAATACTTGTTGAACTGTGCTGCGGTAAAAGTTCACATATTTACTTAGGCTAAACTCACCACATCAAGGCGGTATTTTGTGTACGGAAGAAAGTGTACACAATTCAACCGTTTGTGTGCACAGTAAATATACACGCCCAAGTCCATAATAAAACAGATGTGCCGTTTATTCCTTGTTTTCCGAAACATTCTCTCATAAATACTTTTACTTTTCTTGTCAATAATATTAACGAGTTTATTGTAAAGGTAATAAAATGTACAAGGGTTGCCAACATTTGTAATTCAAGTATATTTGTATTTTAAATGCTGTTACTGTACATTTATTTTATTAGTACCAACTTCCATATTTTTGTCGCTCTGTGAAAGTGCGTATGATATACGCATGAATTGAGAAAATCGATTGTAAAATTGTCCGTGGTGGTGTGGTATTATCTAATGTCTACATGTTTTGTTTTATTTCACAAAAAAAGAGAATAGCCAAGCAATTTACTCATTTAAAATGCAAACAGGTGCAGTTGACGGGAAAAACTACATGTCTCCCCGGTTACGCTACTTGTAGTGTAATTAAACAGTCTTAAGATATGCCAAATGTCATAACACAAACACAGTTACTGAAACTGAAGATAATAATTTATGATGTTTTTAAATTTAACATTAAAAGTAGAAATATTGATACGCGGATTTCCGGACCCATCTGGTAAAAAGCAGTTTTTCCTTAAGAAACCCCAACTCCTTGCACTGAATAAAGTAACAATTAAGCCAGAGGGTATCCACAAGGAAAAGCGAACGAATTCTTAAATCATTTCTAAAAGGAAACCACGTAATAAAAGAAAGTGGTGGTGAGTATCAACTAACAAACTTAATAAAAAAGCACGATTCCCTTTCTACTTATTTCATCTTTTCATCCACCCAACGAGATTGATGATGAAGTTATTTATGATTGTCCCGTAACAATACAATATGTAGACAAAAACAAAGCAACCCATTTATTCCTTCCCCTTTACTTTCCATTTCTTCTTTCTCTTCCCAAATAATATCGATAATGGCACGTTGTATCATCCTCATAATAACTGCATACTTTCAGAAACTTTTTACTCTGGTGTACAACCACCATCCCTGCCATTACTGCAACCCACCACAATACGTAGATTTATATTTCCCCTTTCTTTTCATCAACATCATTCACCAAAACTATCGTAATCATCTTTGATACTTTCATAACGACAATAATAATACGCCATACCATCAATATGACCATGGAAAGTCTTAACTCTATTAGTAGCTCTTCTAACGCTATTGTGTATATGTACACAGTACGTCCTGTTTCTGGTGCATCCTTCTAAGTATGTGGGTGTCCATGAGCAAATAATTGTATATACCTATACACTATGCCAATACCATATGTTTATCTTGTATCTTTTTTGTCGTCGCCGCAAGGGGTATAAAGGGTGAAATCTTCCAACGTGCTTTTCCTCTTACAACAGAGGGGAGAATAACAACAACAACACATCTACCAGCAACAAGAAAACAACACACAACTCAAAACCAAATCATATCAACATAAATAATGAGTAATAATAGCATCAACGCTAGATATTACTCCGTACTTAGGATTTTATAACCAAAGTCTTTCAAATGCACATAGCCCCACGCTTATTATTACCAAACTAAGCTTTCAACTTCCTTCATCCCTTAAAATCATAAAACACACCAAAGGGAAGAAGAAAAGAGAAAAGGAGTGGAGAGAACAAAAAGGTTTTGTGCAACTGAAATGGTAAGCATTCCCTACTCATCATCACCACCACCACTACAGAGTTGACTGCCTTCTTTTCCCTTTTATTTTGTCTTCTTTACACGTTTCTACTAGTGATAAAATAATGCCCTCCAATTTTACTACTGCCACCATTCACTATCATCATCATTATCGTCAGTAGTAGTAATAGTAGTGGGATAATAATATATGGAGCTAATATGCCAGTACTCATTTCATACACAATCATATTATCTTTTTATATGAGCTTTTGAAGGTTTTATTACTCACATCTCTCTTTCTTTGCCTCTTTCTCTCTCAGCCACTTCTTCTTTCTAAAACATACGTAGATTGGCTGTTATTTTTATGTCGAAAAAAATGAGCTGTACGAATGGTAAAGATGGGCGAAGATAAAGCTTGACTTAATTTATTACGATTATTATTATTATTATTATTAAGGATATTATTACTACCTCCCCCGTCAATTTTGATACAGCTCGGTGAAATAAGCTGCTTCAAACGGTGTAAAAAATGAAAGCGTGGTAGTAATCAAGGTGGATACATTGTATAACATCATAGGAGAAAGCATATCTTCGGTACTTTTATTACGAAAGAGTGTTACTGGTGTAACTTTTTATGAGCTATTTTAACAGGCAGTAATTTGAGACAGAAAACTGTATAACACCACGTTGAACTGTGTGGTCTTATGATGTAATATTATTACAAGGAGATACTTATTACATCCAAGGTTTGCCGTAAAAATATGTTGAAACAAAACCGGCGTGTTTTGCGTTTTTTCGTATCTTTAAACAAGTATAAGATGAAGACGATACGGAAGATGGAGGTATCATGATGAATTCAGTCAAAGACGTTTGTGAAAACTAATAACAGGACTAGCAGCCCAGGTTGTAGAAGTTTTTTTTCTCGGGAGGAAGCTCTCTGAGTTATGTTATGTTGTTGCGTATAATTATTGTAACCAGAGTGCAACGAAAAAAAATTTCAACAAGTTCAACAAGAACGAGTTTTATGAGTTTTTTTTATAAAATCAGTACTTCAATATACCTGTAATAATTTACCTGTGCCAAATTCAACCCTGGTTATGATACAAGTGCAAAACTCAAAGCGTTTACAAAGTTCATACTTTTTCATTATTCTGTTTACCAAACTAAACAAAAACGTTCTTCCGGATTGTGGGCATTGTAAGACGAGCTAGAAGACAGGAAGAGGAAGCATATAGCATTATGGTGTAAAATTATAGGCAATGTCTATCGTTAAGTTAATCATTATTTTTTTACCCAGACCACGTTGCCCATTAATGCACCGCACACCAAGTTTGTGTGCAATATACACACCATAAGCTAAGGGAGTTTTTATGCATAAATAAAAACCAAGTTAACCGTGAGGTGCATACACAACAAAGCTGCCCTATGAAATGTTTAGTATGGGACAGCTGTGTCGTCTTCCAGATAAAAATAAGTAAACATATATTCCTTAATCCTTAAAGTTGACTTGTACGATGGCAGAGAGAGAGAGAGAGGAGGTGTACGTTAATAAAATATTTCAACTATCATGGCAAGGATGATGATGATGTTAAGCACGACAAGGATCTGTACATACACTTACGCAATTTTTTGGGGGAACGCACTTAAGGTTGACTGGAAATACACACTGACACTTAGATTACGGGAATTCAAGTGCCCTGCCCCAAGTCGCAGGATAGGCAGATCAACGATACTATATAAAACAAGTAGTTGAACGTCTGGTGAAAACTAAACACATCACGTACACTGCGCCGCCATCATAACACCAGCACGCATCACTGGGTTCATAATAACCTTACCGCGGCCGTCGTCACCACTTTTATGTACGAAACCGACCCTCTATATACACTTATATGATCCTCTTTCTTCGTCTTGGCTGCTGCGCTTGGTACTTACGAAACATTTTCATCATTATCATCGTCATCATGTGCATATAGCTTTACTGTTTTATGCTACACTTTTTTTAAAGGTTCTTGTCTGCTGAGGCTTATTGCACATTTTAATCCCACCGGGAATTTCTCATTTCCAGTTGGAAAACTACCGTGGACAGATCAGATATAGTCAACTGAGCAAGACTTACACAAGCAGCAACATGGATGCCAGCAACTAAAATATCAAGTTTTATTATTGCTTTCACCCTGTGTGCCTTTCCACCAACTTTCTCCTCTCTCTCTCTCGTTGCAAAGAAAAATGGTGTTTCGTTGTTGGACTGTTTGTATAGGGGACTTATACGAAAGCTACTGCTCCTAGTAGTTTTATTTAATACGAGATGATGATGATGTTGACGATGAAGATGATGCACTGCACCAAAATTACAACTTCAAATAATATTTCTCTGCGTTGTTGTACACCAGCCTTTGTTTTGTAAAAAACTACCCTTTTTTATTATAACCCGGCTGCTGGCTGTTCTGTTCATCGTGTGGAGAAAGTTGAGCAAAAGTAATATGCAAAAAATATAAATACGATCATAATGAAAAACAGCAAATGGGCTCGACAGCTGAGGACCAAACAGAGTAAAAAACGAGTAGAGATGAAAGTAAAATATTAAAAAATTACACACATTTATATGCGGACATGTATACACATACACAAAAAAGGGAGCAAACAACAACAGAAGTAATCCCACTACAAGGAATTGTAGCGAGCTCATAAACTATAAAATAATATCAACACATACACACAGGGAGGGAGAGGGAGAGAGAGCAAGAAACTAACACCAGGCAGCATATATGTAATACTAGACTACCTCCACAACTACTGGTGCCTCACCACCACCACCACACCTACACATGATCCTGCACTGTTGTTCCTTTCACTGCTTATATTCATAATTGACAGACAAAAAAGGGAAAGCTGGACGAAATACGGGAAAATAATAAAAATGAAAGTAAATTTTACGGGTCTAACATGGAAGTAATTATTCATTGAATGGGAACATTAATTTTCTTGCAAGAAGAACAGACTCTTGTGTTCTTTTGTTGGTTGGTGGTGCCACTGGAGTAGCACCAGTAACAACGGCAGCTACTACAGTGGAACATGGAGGGAGATTCGGGGAGATTCACTTGGTATTTTTGGCGTTGACTTAGCCCATCCTGTGCAATTGTAACAGCCAAAACTTCTTTGTTACCAGGAAAGCAGCCGTAGCAGCAGGATGCACTAGTGTTTCCTAACAGCAACAACATCTAAAAACCCTTTCACCAATGAGGAAATATGTAATGAGGAATAAAAGCATAAAGAGAGATAGAGTGTGAGCATGGGAGAAAGCGAGAAATCCACTGTCTGTTCAATTTACTATGTGGAGCGCTTTTGTTATTTTTTGGCGTATTATTGCATACAGACGTCCATACTTTATGTACGCAACGAATGTAGCAAATATTTATTAAGAATGTATGTATGGCAGCAGGAGGGGTAGCTTTGGTGGTGGATGATGACGAAAACGTAGAAAATAGCTTCTTTTTCGTCGTCCATCACGAAAGGATAGAGTGAGGGAAAGGGAGAACCGCTTTCATTTTCGTATATAACACGAAATTAACCGTAGAAAGAAAGACAGGCCGTCGACAACCTGGAGAATGAAAATGGACAGGCGAGGACAGACCATGTGGCGATGATGATAGGCGCAATGGTGGCGAAACTGCACAGCAGTAGCTGTTGTTGGGAGAGAGTATTTAAAGTAGTACAGAATGAAAAGCGTTCAACAGAGGAAGAGGTTTACTTAAAAAGTGAGAACTTTTTAGGTGGGTGGTGGTCCTGATATAGAAGTAAAATAGGTAAGCAAACATTAAAATTTATACGGATAGGTCCACACGAACCACTGTGTTTCTTCCTCTCGTTCACTCTCTCCCTTTGTGACACGTTGGACTCCTCTCTGGTGCCTGCCAGAGATAACACAAAGGGATGCAAGGAGCGAACGGAAGGGTAAACAGAAGGAAAAAACAAAACAGTGTAATCTTGAACAGACGGGAGAAAGAGAGGGAGCGCGCGACAGGAAAGAGTCCAAATGAGTGTACAGAATACGAGTCATTTGATGATGCAACGAGGTAATCTCTGAAAATGTTTTATTCATTTACGTGTACATATATGGTCATTTGGGCACACATACAGGCATATACAGAGGACATTTTAAATTCCAAGCGGAAAAACGGAGGCGACAAAATGTCCAGATGTGTTGGTACAATGACGATAAATTTCGTTTCTTTCATCCTCAGAGATACATATTTTGTTTTTCACGGGAAAAAGACAAGAAATCCAGGGCTGGAGCGAATAACGGAAATTGTCCCTGTGGCCAGTGGTGGTGGTACACTTATATAAATAGCAATCAGATTTGCATGCTATTTCTACCCTGGTGCATTTACTATATCTTTATTACTTTAACAGCGAAATCAGTACTAAACATTCGCCCCTTTACAAAACACCGTTCTTTAAAGGAAAGGCCAGGTACTGTATATCGTTTAACACAAGAATGTGCCCACCACAAGACAATCATAATTTAATAATAAGTTTGTGTACAAAATAAGAATAGATCTTTTTGCCTGTAATTCCACACTTGCTATGATAGATTTTATAGCAAATATTTGCAAAAAATAAGGAGATATTGTTCATAATTTGTTTTGTCACACAAGTATATTGTAGATTCTGGGTAGAAAGCGTGCCTCGTTGCACGAAATGAAAAAATTTCAATTAATTTTCTTTCCCCCTTCTTCATTTACCCAATTCGTTTAAAAGTTAAATTTTTTGCTGGCTTCCCTATAATTTTGTCTAATAAAATAACAAATCGTGTCTCTCTCGTTTTAGTTGGAACTGGCTTGATACTACACACTACCAACTTTTTGCTTTTGTGAAATTGGTTCTGCGACAAGATAAAAGTTATGATTATAGGAACGAAGCAGTGACGACGGTGTAGAATTTTTTGTGCTGCTTAATTCCTCATCAGGGAAAGCCCCGTGAATGAAGAAAAAGGAAGAAAAATCGTTTGCTTAGAACGAAACCTTCATGTTTGCACATGCAACCTACGCCGGAAAATTGGATCCCTCCAACGAAAATGATGGCAGTGCTCGTGTGTCCCGGTGTTGGGGTATCGTGTAGACACATACCATGAAAGGAATGTATATAGAGAACGCTATAACCTATTAAGCAGAAGTATGAAAGAGTATAAAAATAAAAAGACACGCAGATGGTTCTAATATTGAAATTTGCATGTTAATATTCCAGTAATAAGTAGTTTTACGATGAGAAAAGTAGAAGTATGAAAGAGTATAAAAATAAAAAGACACGCAGATGGTTCTAATATTGAAATTTGCATGTTAATATTCCAGTAATAAGTAGTTTTACGATGAGAAACAACACGAAGACGAAATCGAGCACAGGAAGGGAAAGAAAAAGACACTTTTCTGTTGTTTTCACCACTGTTTTTTCCATTGCACCTTGGTTTTATTTTTTTTAAAGAAGAAATATGATAGGGGATTTTTTACGCGTTCGCATATTTTTTACTATTTTCCCAACGCGTTTTGTTTTTAACTTGTCGTAAAAAGGGGGAATAGAGCTGAGAAAGTGGTTCTGTATATTTTGTGAATTGAGAAAAATAAGCCAGCCAAGCCGAAAAGTTGTGTGAATGGAGAAAAAATGTGTAGAATTGTACAGCGGTTGTGGTGCGTTGTCGTCGCCATTTTTTTTAAAGAAAAGAATACAACTTTAAAAACGCAATACGTCTTGCGTTTCAGTTTATCGTAACAGTGTACATATTTATACGTAGGTATAAGCATGTACGCATTGTTCATTGGGTGCATACGGGTCGTAATGTGGTTTCGTGCAGGCAAAATAAAGGCAAATCACTGAAAAATGTGAATGAATACTGGCAATGGGGACTGCTCGTTTTAACACAAGGCCAAAGGAGATACGCGGAAAAGTAGCGGTGAAAATGTCTTTTTTACTGGGAGAATTTATGTCTTTCCTAGTTGTTTCTTAATGAATAAAGACTTTTTTTGTTAGGGAGTGTATGTGTTTTGGAGGCAGGCTTGCCACTGTTGCTGTTCAAACTCTTTTATTATTTTTTGTACACTTGACATTGTCGGGATCCGGATGTACTCTGAGCATTTTGTTTTTGCATGCATATTCCAGCGTATGTGTATATGTAAATGAATTTTCGTAAATACAAGCATTTTTGTAGCCTCACCGCACAATTTTCTCGTTTTCCTTTTGTTTCTGCTCGTTTATTTCGTTTTTGTGGGAGAAGATAAGGGCGAAAAATTTTTATGAAGCAAAAGAAAGTCATGTGAGGTCTTTTGAACAGGGGAACGTCTTCAACTACGTTTTGGTACATGTGTCTCATGTTACATTTTTTCTACCCTTGTCCTCACCATTCAGCTATAAAAAAGATCATTTCTACTTTCCTAGATGTCAGGGAGAAGACACACAAATAGTCTTTATTTTCTGCCCTGGTTTATTTTTCCGTCACAATAACTTTTAATTTTTTGTGACTTGCACCATGTGCATGCTGCTGTACTTTGACATTCCGATTGTCTCTCTGCACTACGAAAAATACATTCCTTCAGAAAATAATAAGTATCTATGCACCAGCTTATTGAATACGTTTGTAAAATAGTATTGTAAGTACATACACAAAGTACATAATATCTGGCAGATTACCGCCAGTGTACATTCACATGACTTTATTGGCACAGCAAAAAAAGATTTAGGTTTATGTCTCATTCCCTACTTTTGACACTATTTCCGTCATATTCATTTACTCTCTTTTTTGGATCATGGTATATAAAACGTGTGCTCTTCTTTTTCCCACAGTTTTTTGGTGATGCCTTTTCCTTTTTTATTCATTTTCTCCGGGTTAGAGAAAAAATTAAGTAAGTATGCAAGGATAACATCATATCATAAAGTGGCAAGCAAGCTTGAACCGTTTCTCCATAAATTTAGGTTTCCTAATTCCATTTATTTTCTCTCCTGAATGTGAACTGCTGAGAGAGACCTGAATCATCTGCCACCATGTGCATACAAGTAGTGTGAATGTGGTTTATAATGTACATTCCTTAGTAGTATACCTAGATGCTACGTACTAGAAAAAAAATCCAGAATGATGGCGGTGGTTGGAGCAGCAGTGGCAGCAGAGGTTGGAGCCAAGAATGGGTCCATAAAAATGAACGCTAACTCACGACACACACAGAAGAAATTCATGCAAAGAACGCTCCAGCTTATAGGGGGTTAGCTTCCACAGGGAGAGAGTAGTTCACAGACTATTTCATGTCTTTTTCCGTGTGTATTGTTGTATTTGTACTTTTTCATGAGAAAAAAGATCAACTTGTTTTCTTCTTCTTTTTTCTGTGCCACAACCACTTTGTAGGTAGTAGAAGGAATGTGTGTGTGAAATGACGATGGTGTATGGAATGGAGTGTGTACTGCACACTGACTAACTGAAAAAAAGAAAGGGAGGGAGGGAGGAAACGAAGGAGAAGGGAAGAAGATGCCAAGCCAAAACCAAAAAGGAAGTAAGAAAAGAGGATTGAAGAGATTTCTAACAAAGAAACTACCCAGGCTCTCTCCCTGCTCTTCTGCTGCTTGCCTGCGTGTACTGGCTGGCATCGTTTTTCAAGTGAAGGCTTAGGGAAATAATAATATGTACTCATTCCAATTGGAATACCGTTTATAAAATGTAGAAATATTAGTACAGTGGTTGGTTGGTACGACGAGGTATTAGATATAATGTTGAGGGAGTAAGTGCCAGAGAGAGAGACCACGCCTATAAAGTGTGCTTAATGTGAAGTAACCAAATTAACATTTCATTGAAATGAATAAACCATAAAAGTTTAAGAATTCCTCCCTACAAAAAGACGGAAGGCGAGGAGGAGAGAATAGGAACAGTGCAATTCCATCATCATCGTCATCATCAGCAGCAGCACTATGAATACCAGCAAATAACCAGTTTTAAAGAAGGATGAAGAGAAGATTTAACTACTCGTCCAGAGAGTCCCAGTCACACCAAATTCAACTTGCCGTTTAACCGTAAAAGAAGGAAAAAAGAGCAAGAGAGCAGCAGTATGCAGAAATTGCTGGTGCTGATACATAAAATTTATATTCATTTCCCCCTTCATCCATCCTTTTCATTTTATGCTTCGTTATGCTTGCAACGATCTCATTATCATAATAATAACAATGATTTCTTTCTAATAGCAGCGGAACAACAATCAATTTGGGCTTTAAAATTGTAGTACTGGTGTATTTTTCTCAAGCTCCGCATGTTCCCATAATCAGATCATACTAGGGATTATGGGACCACCGTTTAAGATGTTTAAGGTGTTAGAACTAATGTATCTGTAGAAATTTTATCTCTCGAAGGAAAAATCTTACAACTTGTAACAGTTGAGACATCGCTTAACAAGCGGTGATCCACTGTTTTTGTTACTTTTCATGTTAAATGCCCCGTAAAATGACAGTAAAAACGCTAGCGGTGTTCATCATCACCTGACATGATGGCATGAAAATGTTCAGTCAACTTGACATTTAACGATTTCCTTTATAAAAGTTTACTTGTTTGACTTTCCGCCGTACAACCTACATCTGTGGGGTTTTAAAAATGAAATTAATTTTTTAAACCTTTTATTCACATTAGATTTAATGCGACTTGAAAAGTATTACGATAAGTATGTAAAATTTTATACAGAGAATTTCTCCGCATAAATGTGTCTTTCTAATATGCTTTTACTTTTCTCCGTTTCCTCAAACAAACCTCCCAATTTCACTTTGAATAGTTTCCTTGCTCCGACCATCGACCATGAGTTTGTACACTTGCCAAAAATATTGTTCCCTTCATAATACACATAAAGTAAAAGTTTTGCATCTTTTACGACTTTGTTCTTTTCTGCTTTCTGTGGAAAGTTTCCTGCATGCAAAGAACATTTCAAAGAATATATATTGGACTTATTTGAGATACACCCACCCTGCGCGATTTCTATTACATTATTAACATAGAAATTCTGATCCTCTAAAACGAACAAAATTAATATATTTATGACCAAATATATCTACTGACAATCCATACGCTACAAAGGCTTTTTCATGGGACCAGTAAAGAATAGAAGCACAATAAGTTGGAGAATGTGAAACCGCTTTGTGTTTGTTTCATAACGACTCTTCTCCAACCGTTGTACTTGTACACTATGGAGTCTGCTGTAATAGTTAAAAAGGGCTAGAAACGCGTTCTCGTTAGATTTCCCTGCTTGGGGTTGATAGAACTTGAATGGTGTGTTTGAACTAGCGTGGAATATCTGATCCTTTACGCTGCCCTGCCAACTCAAAAAATGGCAAACTGCTGGTGGGCTGAAATGTACACACACACACATTTTTTAAAAAGAAGAAGTAATATCTTTTGGCGATGATGTGGAGGATCCTGTATGAGTGATTCCAAACGATCCAGAAGTTTTTTTTTATGGAATTGAAATATATTCAAGATAATCATAGCATATACATTGTATGTGCTTATGAAAATAATTTGTAACCATCTATCCAAATATATCAGGCATTCTGTTGTCTACGTACCTTAGTTGGCCTAGCTGCTTTGTATAAGTTCATATCTGTTATTATAGTGTAATTTGTACATTTTAAGACTGGACAGAGTGAAAAGGAGAAAGATACGAGATAAGAAACTCTTCTCGACCTTAAAAATGTTTTAACTTTGGTAGTTTTTTATCTCCTATAGTTTTAAGATAGGGCGATTTTTTTGAAGCTGGTATACGTATTAAATAATGATATGATATGATATTGTATGAGCGTATGCAAGAAACGGTAGACATAATATATTGATAATAACAGCATTCATCTTGTTTGACTTACCCAAAGTATGCTTCTCCGCATCTCCCGCAATAATAGCTTCAATAATGTGAGGTTCCGACTTTCCATGAGAGTTGGCAGCGTACAAAACCAACCGAAGCCAAGATCCTGGCGCTAGGCTTTTGAGCATAAAGACGGGCGCTTCAGCACTCAAATTCCTTCGAATCGAACGATTCCTCAAGTCCCACACTTCCATGACGTAGTACTCGGGAAAAATACCGTATTGTGCGGGATCGTGATGGTAAGCTTGGGATGGGTCCACATTTCCATTAGAGATGCTTCCACCACCGTTACCGCCATTACTGACCCCAGCACCAGGACCACCATCTCCGTTCATGATTCGGTAGAGTGGCTGATCAGGAATTGGTGGCGGCTCCCGGTGTGAACTACACTCCACATGGATGAACGTCGCTGTTTGATTGACCACAGTGCAANGAATTGGTGGCGGCTCCCGGTGTGAACTACACTCCACATGGATGAACGTCGCTGTTTGATTGACCACAGTGCAATTCTCCAGCGGAAGCGGTTTCACTGTTGCGAGTTTCGGTGGCGGGGAACGCGTAATAATATAAAAAGAGAAAAAGTCAATAATCATCATCATTTTCATTCTGATTGCTATTTAATACCGCGCGGCTCTACTTCTACGCGCCGATCTTTGTTGGTGTTGTTGTTTCTGCTTAAATAACAAAAAATCCACAGCTATATTGGACAGCTACTATCCCGCTATTTACAATTCATCATGCATATAATTCCCCACAGTATTGTCCCAAACAGAGAAAACTGATTGTAAGAGATTGGGAAAAGGGTTAAACTGGTAAATCATGCTTCCATCAAATGAAATTTTTGAGGTTTCTCCAAACCAACAGACAGCTACACACACTACCGACCACTACTGTTACCCTCTTGCACTCACCCGCAATTTGTCGGTTCCCTATCCTCCCGCTGGTTTTTCAAACTTTCATTTATTTATGTAGGTACCATCGTAATGTCGAAGGCTTTGCAAACATAATATACATATATATGCCCAGAGACATTTGTTTCGCCACATTTTCATTCGATTACCTATTTTCTTTTTACACTTCTCATTTTCATTCATTTATATTGGAAACATGATATACATAGGAATCCTGTGTTCTACCGTACCACACACGTACATGCACAACACGTTCCTTCATTTACTTTTTTTCTCCCTGAGCAGACCTCAATCTATGGTAGTATACCAGCAACCCATATATGACTACCAATATCCGTCCTTTATATCGCAAAACCCTCATAATAATGTATTTACAGGGAATTCGTTTCCTTGTCCTTTCCTCCTAGCATGCATATAGAATGCATTGTTGTGAGAAAAGAAGCTGAGAATATCTGATTACAAAAACACAGGATAGAACTCAAAACAAATCCTTTCCGCCTCAACAACCTTTCAGCTCAAATCAACAGCTAAATCAATATCAATCTCCCTTTGAGCGTTATTGCTTTCACGAGCTTTCACAAACATATGGACATTCCAGCTTATTTATGCCTTCCCTTTTAAAATAATGCAGCAGAAAATCATGTGCGTAGCGCTTACAAGGGAAAACATTCTTCCACAACACACACACTTCTTTATATATCATCAAAATATTATAGTTTTCTGCCGATGAATTTGAATACTCTCAAGTCCATATTTTAAATACACAATCGCAAGATTTACTATATCACTTTTCCTGTTTAGAATATTCGTACAATGTTTAGCGGGAATATAATGTGCATTCTAGCTTGAAAAAATCTG
>JAHZNB010001422.1:0-11313 GCA_027744295.1 Callyntrura guangdongensis
TATCTGTTCACTGTATAATATACCGGTCTAATTTATTAGGTGTGTACTTGTTTACTTATGTTTACCAAATCTGTTTCTGCCAAAAATCTTTCCTTGAAAATGTTGAAAAACATAAAAAAACAGTATTTTACAATGTCAAAATCTGACGGTAGTTTGTAATCTGGAGTTGTAATTACGTCCGTTTGAAATAAAATATAAATAATGACTCATTCAAAGATTTTTCTCATAAAAATATATGTCATTCTTATGACAAGACAAATTGTATTGCAGTTTATTCTCAAGTTTGGTTTTAAATCCTGTCGTCAATCCTGTGTGCAGTGTTTAAAACTAAAGGTTGTTATACATATAATGTCAAACCGTTTTCGTTTATAGGTACTGCATTGAAAGAAGAAACAATAGTAAGGAATTAAAGTAATGAAATATCATATCGATGCCATATTTTCTTGACAATAAAGCAACATGCATTTATTAGTAAGATCGCAAAGTCTCCTGAAACTACTCAACGTATCCTTGTGCATTACAAGTTTGCCGAAGCAAACTTTTTCAAAACTGCCGATTGTCAAATAGCTACTGGTTTATTATTGAGCAGACAGTTTCTACAGAGGAGACATTATTAACTTAATTAAGGAACTCATTGAGAATGATTTTATTATTTACAGTCGCATCGAAGCGGCAGAATACGAGTTAATGTACAGCACCACTCTAACATTGTTTGCCTGCAAGTCGGCAACACCACACGAACCCAAATTACAAACACTTTTATTACTGCCATATAGCTCTGAAGTTCAAAAGCTCTAGCAACAGTTTTTCCTCTTACTCGTCACTGCCACCATCATCATCACATCGTCGTCCTCCCTTTCATTTCACTCACCACCGTATTCCTTGTACTCTAGTGAATGTGAGTAAAATGAGCAAAAGTGTCGTCGCCCCTGCTTCTCCCATTTTCCTGACCAAAGGATGGCAATTAAACAAGATTATATGAAACTGTGAAAGCTGAAATGGAACATCTCAATAAATGTAAATACAAAATACACTTTTCAGTACTTTCGAAATGGAATTAAAACTGAAAGAGAGAACTCAGTGCACAGGGAAAGTTTTATTTCGGGTGGAAGCAGAGCAGAGAGTCAGAGCGTCAGCCGTATTAGAAACAGAAGTGCGTTGTGTAGTTGTACTGAAAAGAACGTCTAAAGTGTATTATGGAGGAAGAATACAAGCAATTCGTCCTTTTATTTAGAACGAGTATAATTTTATATGGTGTCTACATAAAGTTGTTGTTGTATCATCTAGTACCACCAAGAGTACTCACTATTACTATATACACATGCAGACACACACACGCCACATGCCGTCGATATAGAATGCGCTCTGCTTTTCTGTTAATGCATATTATCCGATCTTGACTACGACTTTCAATGACTGTTATCGTATCACTCACATTACATCCCATATATTTTCTCTTAACGTGATGATATGACGTTTCTGTAGATGAGGTAGTTTTGTTGTATTATTAACCTTGTGTCTATGAGCATTATAATGCGTGCCTACTAGTGACATTTACAATATATGCGATATTATGTTCGTTGAAAAAAACTAAAAGAAAGCAGAGCGCAGAGAGAATAGTATTCAGTAACGGTTTTCTCTCCGATGATGAAAGGAGTTCAAATGTGACCAACTCGCGAGAAGTTTATGATCTAACAACGAATATGATGCATTACTGTGAAAAGACAGAGAGGGAATGTGAAATGCATGAAAATCCTGTTCGTTCAGATAGATTTATGTGCACGTCAGGAAGACATATAGTAAAGATATCCCTTTTCACACACAGTATAAATAAATAAAAGGGTTGTTGTAATGTAATGCAGATATGTAATTTTAGACGGAGACACAAGAATCACTCCTTGTGACTCCCCCATGAAGTTATTTTTTAAGAATACACACACACACACACACACACACACTACTCAACCTTGTTCAAATGCTGTCTAATGTCTATACAAGTATAGGGGAAAATAGGAGAGTGATGATGAAAATAAGAAGAGGGATGTTGTGAAAGTGTTGAAATGCCCCTGCTGCCTGATGACATGCATCTATTGTGTAGCAATATAAATCTACCCAGGATGGAAAAGCATTATTATTATTATTGTTATTTCGTCTGTTGTGAATTTGGTCTTCTTGGCCTTTACTACTTTTACCCACCAAACAGAACTCGTCGTTGTTTCTATTACTTGGCAAGAGCTATCGCGAAAGAGCAGATCCACAAGTGGAAAGAGAAATAGATTGCCTGCCTCGTCGTAACAACTCAACCCCGTAATTCGCCAATAGATGTAATAAGACGAGTTTACTTGGCTCGTTGTTTCCCTCTTTCTCTCTGCATTCATATATTTATATAATGTACTAAGGACGTGAAATTGAGGATCTGTACGTAAATAAGAACTTTATACAAGCACATATGTATATGCATGCATGTAATAAACCATTGCGGAATATACTCCATATGATTTCCCCCTTATATAGTTTGCTGTGTGGTGGCGACATACTCCCACGAAAAACACTGACAAGCTATTATTACACTCCACTATTAAAAGACTTTCGCAGGGCTTGTGTATTATGTCTCCTTGTACTCATAAAATCTAAAGTAGTTGCAGAGAAAATGGCCAAAACGACCAAGGACAGTGTATACTATCAAATAGTAGTTAGCTCAGTCAATAACTGTTGTTGGAAATATGTAATACTATTATAAACAACGAACCGTGGCAGCGGAATAACTGTTATGACTATGACGCTACTACTTCCACACACACATACACCAGTGGAGAATATGATACGGAAGAAAAGGAACAAGAGTTCTTCCCATCCAACTGTATAACTTCACCCCTACTGTGTGTCAGTTTCACTTTGCTCAATTAAAGCGCCAAGTATACATACCAACTTTTCCGCACAATTTTTGTCAGTTTAGTAAAAGAGCGTATAAGCAGAATAGTGCGAATACTTACTTTTCCTTAAATTCTGTGCCTAATGTTACAAGGAAGTATATTTAAGCGGCAGCAGAGCATAATAATATGTTTGCCATTAGGCAAAGGGAATAAAATGAAATCTATTAAGGAGTAGAGACTCGTCTTCCACCAACACTCTACAAGTGGAGTTCAACAAGTTATCTTCTGCTTGGCGGATTCGTGATGATAGAATTTCACGATTACATGCACAATTATGTTATCATCATGATAAAAAAATCCCCAGAAAATTATCTTAGCATTGTTGTAGGTAGTTAACAACGAGGAATACATTCCTACATGGCGTAGGCAGGTAATCTTAATTTTTTAATGGGCTTGCTTAAATTATTCTTGTTTCGTTGTTTCCTTTCTGTGGGATTTATAAAGCTATTACGATCGTCATTACGTACTTGACTAAGCCCGTGGTGAATATTAGCGATTGCTGCTACTACTCTGGAGAGAAACATCCTTGTTCATTCAATTTTACGCTAATCATAACTTTATTTCATTCTTGAAGAAATTCGTTTTTTTAGGATGCTCGGCATTATATCGTTACGTGGAATTATTGTGATTACCTGATACAAATAATACTAGTTGTGAATCATAAAAGTGAAATAAAGCACAGTTGACATTTCCAAATTCGTGAAACTCAGAGAAAATTGAGACACGAGTTGTTTGCATAAAACCGATTATTACGTTTGCTACCAAATAGAAAACAGGGGAGCAGGAGCTTATTTTACGGAAGCGAATGATGGGTTATGAAGATGATATTGCTTTTTGTCGTCAATATTGGGGTATCGTGTTATACGGCTTGTTCGCTTATCTTCCACTACACGTTGGGCGTATATGTTAAAAGTTATGGGTTGGTTGAAAAGAAATGTATATCATTTGATTGTATGCATAGTCAGGAATAATAACACTCCTCAACGGTGAAGTGCAATCATTTTTGGTACTTTCTTTCATTAAAAGAGGAAATCGGTACGGAAAAGTGGTACGATGAGTGCTCTTCAGTTTATTCTGCTCAGAATATTACAGCGCTAACAAATCCTTGGGAAAAAAGGGAAGTTGGATCGAAGTTTTTTTTTATTCAAGACACTACTTCTTAAAAATAAACTGATTCAGAGGAAAGACCGATCTGCATTCATTTTTTCTTCATGATAACTTGCATCATTACAAAATTCGATGGAAGTCTATTTATAGAGTTAATTTCATACAGAGAAAGCATTTATTGTACAATGAATACATAAAGACAGACTAATTGCAGTTGTTTCAGACATACCTTTTTTTATGCAGCGAGTCAATTTCAGGTCAGGTTCAGGTCAAATTTTAATCGGATTCCCTTTTGTGTTGCAGTATAACTTCCACTTAAAATAAAACCATGTCCCAAAAATGTTTTTTACCGGTTGACAATTTTATGTACTTGTTGATGTCGCAAACCAAGTCCACTTTGGTAACAAAGAGTTCTCAAATTGATGTCCTTGTTTCACTATATATTTATTTATTTTTTTAACCCAAACTTTGCCACTGGCACTTTTTGTTCTTTTGAACTATGAACGATGGATCCCAAGGAGTCTTACATTGCACCAGAAAACACGTCGTCTTGTCTTTACGTTTTCACTCCTGGTTTGTATAGCTTCCACTTTTCTCCTTCAATTGTCCAACGTCACTGCTCCGTTTCCATTTCTTTTTTGAGTCATGCAGCGTGCAACAATTCGCTTGTTTCATTTTGGCACAATTTGATTCTCACTAAACAGCCTCCCTTGAGATTACCCAGAGTTTTCTAAACTGGTGCATTTAGGACAAATAGCTGTATACACACAGAACAAAAATAATAAAATACAAGTTAAATTATATTCGTTTGAGCCAACTTTTTTTGTAGTCTCTTTTTGTTTATTTCCACAAAAGTGCCTTTAAAACAACAGCGGTGGACGCGACGTTCTTTTTTTTAGAATTTTCCTCTGTACATTTTGACATAGAGTTAAACACACAAATAATAGGAACGCACCACCGGAATAAAAGAGCCAGGTATGTTTACAGCAACATTATTACTTTTGCGAGAAGTTGCAATGGTGGTAAATAGTCAGTCAAGGAATGGGAGCACCCAACAAGTGTAAACGTCAAATAAATGAATAACTGGAGAGAACAAGTTTTCTCCCTGTTTGTTATATATACACACCTCGGAGGCAGAGGAGTTTTAGCAGTCAGCAAAGTGGTGCAACAGGGACTACAACAAAAAAGAGAAAGTTTGCTTTTGGTCTATGATTTTGCGACTTACGCAGACATTATATGTCTGCTTGGTCTGCGCTCTGCCACTGGAACTTACTTAGACTGCTACAC
Source organism: Callyntrura guangdongensis (assembly GCA_027744295.1). Taxonomy (NCBI): domain Eukaryota; kingdom Metazoa; phylum Arthropoda; class Collembola; order Entomobryomorpha; family Paronellidae; genus Callyntrura; species Callyntrura guangdongensis. The sequence continues at coordinate 5,328 of JAHZNB010001422.1, forward strand.
GACAACTGCTTACAAACTACAAACAGAGATCGCAATGTCTCTTGTCGCACTCATTGTTGTTTTTCTCACCTTTCCCTTTTTATGTATACCAACTAGGTAAAGCATGTTGCGCGAAAGTACTTTAAGGACCGTATTATTTTATATAGTTTTGGCACTCTTATTTACTATCATTACCACCGCATTATTATATTGTTTTATTGCAACTTTACAAAACTACGGAATGCCATCCTAGTTTTATTTTATTTGCATGTAAACAAGTAGAAAAACACAGAATATTACAAGCATGTACTTCTTTTTCTTTCCTTATACACTACCACCGCACCATTACCAGAAAGAAGCAAACAAAGTGTTTTTTCTGCTGCCGACTCTGCTTTATTTCCAAAAAATGTCTCTTCTCCTACTTTTTAAGACATGCTTTGCCACACCTTTCATATTGTAGTGCCTTTATCCCCCGTAAATAGAAAAAAGAAAATGATGATGATAGCATAGGAACCTGTGTAGAGAGAAGATTGCCACAGAGAAAGAGAGAGAGAGGGAGGGAGGGAGAAAGAGAGTTTTAGCTTTACTCCGTAATATTATACGTAATAGCTAGAAAAGATGCGAATGGAAAGAGACAACGAGCACAACTGCTGCCGTTATGCATGTGTATTGGATCATGGTGCTACTCTGGACAGCTATATACACATTGTCTTAAACTTTCTCTGTGGGAAAATAAAATATGGATTTTCAAATGAATTCCAACATCGAGTAAGTCATCTTAACTTTAGCTGGGGAATGTCAACAGGTATGCTGTGCGGTTGTGAGAAACGGCAGGCTCTTTTGAACATTATACTCCCATGGTCGCAATAGTTAAACAGTAATGATAACAGGGACCCTTGCATTGTCTTTCGCAGAGTCGTATCATTTTAACTGCAATGCTGCGGAGTTTTCCCTTAGCAAGAAAACTGGAAATGTCTCGAATCGGCGGCAAGGACGTAGTCACAAGTATTTTGGGAGATCCGATACAACTGAGGGTATATTCGTAGGTACGCACATATGGTTGTTATTTTTTGTATGACTGAATGAATTGAAACAAACTAGTTGCAAACAACCAATGCCAACGGCCAAACCATTCCTACTTGTGTGCTTTCATCGCTTCATGTAATTTTGTGGTTGTGATGTGAGAGAAGACAGACAAGCAACAAGGCAGGGAACATTATGTTGTCCGCATTGTAAAGATGAACAAATACTGTGGTTGTATCCAACATGTTACACAAACAAAGACCGAGAATATTATGGCTTCTTGGACAAACAGAGAATCATAATAGACCGGAAATTATACTGGTGACATGTATATTAATCATACACGAGTGTGTTTGTGTGTTGATTTTAACGAGTCACTGTAAAAGCATTGTATACGAGAAGAATTACTTTAACTTCAATTTCCCATAGCCGCCATGCAGCCCCATTATCCCTACCGCATGCATTTGCCCGTAAAATAGTTGTATTGTCCGCTTTTAATACTCACTGAGAAAGTGGATACGACCACGCAAAATTTCTTTATTTCCAGAATTCCAGGCTGACTTTTCATTCTTGAAACTTGTACCTGTACAATACTCCATTTTTAGTCAGAAATTTGTCAAAAGAATTGAAATATGAAAAATATGATTTTAAAAGTAAGTAAATGGCGATGAATATTTGCGTGGGTACAGGAAATAGCCAGACATAATAGTAGGAAAAGAGAGGGAGAAGAAGCAAAATGAAACAACGTTGCGGCACAAAAAAACAGTAAAGGCCGTCATTGAACGGAACTCTTTTTCTCCCTATCTCTCTGTCCCCCCTCTCTCTCTCTGCCTAACGTAACGTAAACATGCAAAAAGTACGTGACACAGAAAAAAGCTGACATCAATGTTATTACAGGATTACTACACTACTTTCCCTTTTCCCTGTGTATACTTATAATGCATTAATAATGCTTGGATACTACGGGAACCGAAAAAGGTTATACCGGTTATAAACCACACATTTAGCCTCCAGATAGAAATGGTAGAATCTAAGCGAGTATATCCATCAGGTTCACCATTACTGTCTCTGATTTCATGTACACAAGTGACTACATCAAATGAAAAAACATACTAGTATTTCATTTACTTTTACCTAGGCTAAATGCTACGATATATCTATATGCAAGAGCATGTAGGCATGCCCTTATAGATAAACGAAGGGGAAATCATGAATGAAGGAATTTGGCAAGACACAGGTATTTATGTATTCCCTTTCAACTAACTCAGCAACTCAACATTGCATGTAATGATATCCCCGTGTACGACCGATGTGGTACTAAATTTAGTTATGTACCAAAAGTACGTCTTTCTTATAAAGAAAGGAAAACGTGAGAGAGAAGAAAATAATGGATTGGCTTGCCATGTTCCATAATGTGCTGCATCACAAGACAAATGTATATATTGGAGTAGAAAAAAATTAGGCAGTGAGATTTTACGTGATGTCTGAAACTGAGAGGGAGAAAGAGAGAAAAGAAAAGAGGAAACTTGTAATTTTTTCCTGCTTTTCCTTTTCGTCAAGTTTTCCCCTTTTAAGTTTCGTGTACTTTGTGCATTTTAATGGAAGCAACGGTGGCAGCGGTGCTGGTATTGCAGCAGTGCTACTTGAAAAGGTATAAAGGTATTTAGGTATGAAAATAGACATCCATTTCATTCCACTTTTCTCAGCTCATTTTCGAGGTTATTGGAGAGGTACATGTATTGGTATACACGGGAACGGGAAGTGGAAACATGCCTTTGCACAGACGAAATTTATATTTATTCAAAACAAGCCGGAGCAAGTTACAACAAATTACAAATAACACCCGACCTAAAAGAGTTGGTTTCACCTAAACTTAAACTAAACAACCACTGCCACCACCACCGGCACTACCACCATCTTATACTTGATCTCTTTTCACCATTTTTCACCGACCTTCGGGTAAGCATGTTTTCTTCAGCTAAAGAATTTCTTTCCGTCGTTCTCCAACCTTTTTTGAGAAACATACACTGTGGACAATGTACAATCTAATAAATTTCTTTTCAACTGAAGAGCGACCCCTTTTTCGTCTTAAACATGAGTGCGAGCCTTTTTACTCTTGTTGTTTTGTAACTCAAAACAAGAGAATTAGTTATGCCGAGCTGCGAGTACATAGATACATTATCTGAAAACAGGTTGTATGAATATACGCAAGCCTCTCTTACCTAACAACCTAGTTTTTACAGGTTTTCCATTGGAAAAGTATATTTATATGTTTTGTTGAGTCACCGCAATTTTCTTAAGTACAGATATGAAATTATGATTATTTGGAAGAAAGCGTGTAGGAAGCAATGCAGCATGGTATTACGAAAGAGTTCTGTTTACTAGGACACAAGACCCAAGATGACGAAAAAAGAGTAAAAGACGCGATGACAAAAACTGAGTGAGTAAAGGCAGAGGAGGAGGACGAGGACGACAAGAGGGTAAAAGAAAAGTATAAAAGAAAGTTGGAAATGTTAATGTCAGTGTATAATGTTGTTAGCCCTCACATAATTGAAAGTGAGTGGAGGATTTCTTTCAAAATTAAATATAGCTTCGTTTTCCCTTCCTTTTCGTAACCATCATCCTTGCAGTGTCTACACAGGGAGAACGGCGAGCTATTTGTGCCTACTGTCTTAGAGATCAGCCTTTGAGCTTATACTGCCATTCTTGTGTTATGAGCATTCCCACTTACCCTCCCTTCCTCTTTTTACAAAAAATAGTGCACAAACTTTGACATCACGCGTATAAATAAACGTGTACCTCTCTATGTATCTCCCCACAATATAAAATAGTTGTACAGTTCTTGTCAACAAACACAAAAAATTGTATTTATTTATGTCTCTATTTAGAAAAATGCACGTTAAACNCACAATATAAAATAGTTGTACAGTTCTTGTCAACAAACACAAAAAATTGTATTTATTTATGTCTCTATTTAGAAAAAATGCACGTTAAACGTTTGTATAAATACACTCTCTTTCGAAAGCACACCAACATTCCTGTCAGTCAGTCATGCTCCTGATATATATGTATTCAATGTATTTTCAACAGATACCAAATAAAATGTTACAATGAGTAAACGAACGAATAAGAAAAATATGAAAAGGTTGCTTTACAACGGGAGAAACGAGGAAAGATGAGGAGAAAGACGAAGCTGTTTTTCACGGTGTTGATAGTGAATCCCACTTAAGAAGTCGTCTTGGTAAGCATTTCGCCTATCATTCCTAAATACAATGGTCTTTTTGGCGGCGGCGGTGCGGTGGTGGTTCTGATGATATTTCAGCTTTAGAGAAAATAGCAACCTCAACAATGGTATGGAAAAAGTATGTACCGTGAAATCTTTGTAAGTTAAAAATGTAGATGCAGTAAAGTGTGGACGGTTTTTTTTCAGGCGATATGCCGAGAATTGTCTGTTGGAGAACTAGAGAGGGGAGAGAATGACGAGTGGTGTGTTATGTTTCTGTTGCTGCTGTTATTGTGTTTGATGTGACTGTTATATTATGGACGCTTTTTGGTCGGCTCGTCATCTTTGGCTTAGCCTTCACTTGAAATTTCGTTCGTCATAAATATTCCTTTTGTGTGAAATCTGTCTTTACGTATTATTTGTCAACAATCTCTAATGTACTGTGAGTCAAACGAAATTTCGTTTGCATTTGTGACGTTACTGAAAGAATTTTTTTCTTTTTCTCGCTTATACGTCGTAATACCCCACATTAAAATGCATTTATCCAAAAGGGTAAGACAAAAGGGGAGACAACAGAGAGTCTGATGACTGATGACATTAGGGCTTTAAAGGGAAATTGTAAGTAGCACAACAGACACAAGCATGCTGATGAACATCTGCAAAGAACTAGTATTTTTATGTCGTTTCTCTGTTTCTTTTTTTCCCGTTTGAGTGAAAGTCTTTGCGTAAATGTATGTTGATGATGCTGTAAGATAAAAGGGGTTGTAAATAACAAGCCAGGAAAAAGGGATGTAATGATAATGTCAAAGTGGTGGTTAGCTGGTTTGCTTGTTGCATTAATATCATCAATGATACCCACGACGACTTGACTGGCTGCTGCTGTTTATAACTTTGCAGCATTATAGTTATGTGGACCAGTACGATGTGGTTTCTGCACTTTGTGTGGTTTTCTGGGTTTGTTAAGTAATCAGAAAGTTAAAGAAAACCCGAGAATATAATTTATACTTGTTGTTAATACACTACTACTTTACTTGCCATCCGTCTTATTTACTGCATGTGTATTCCTCTGCTGCAATTACTCCGCGCACATCAACTGTCATTCCCTTCGCTTTCTTCTCTCTTTTTTGTCTTTTTCGAAGAGTGTTGATGGAAGATGTCTCAGGACATTCATTTTTTTCATTTCCCTGCTGCTACTATTACGCACGCTGTGAGCACAGTAAAAGAAGAAGAATGTAAAGGAAAACGAGTTATTTTTGTATCTGTACTGCTGTTGGCTTTCCTTCTCAACGGTAATTTTAGTTACTCTTGATCACTGTTGTGATATGCGTTGGCTGGCGTTGCTCTCTTTCTCTCTCTCTCTCCCTCTTCATTCCTGTGAAGATATTTATTATGTTCTTCCGAGGGTCGTTGGTTAGCTGGTTCGTTGCCCACACGAATTTGTCTCGTTGAGCTATAAGTTTTCTTTTGTGAAGAAGGGAAAGGAAAGAGGGAAATAAGAAAGAAAAAAAAACAAGTGGAAACGTACCTACTGTGTGTACAAATATTTTTTTGTACATAACTTGGTATATCTATCAAGACGTGTGGAACAATGTGGTATTATATTATATACAATTATATAAGGCATTACCGTATATTTCCATGTAGGGAGCACTTTTTTATAACATAGAGTTTATCCCTGGGCTAGTGCTGTATACCAAACAAGGTTCTCTGTATGAAGCAACAACATCAATGCTGCTGACCCGAGATGTGTTAATCGTATAA
>JAHZNB010001423.1:0-12650 GCA_027744295.1 Callyntrura guangdongensis
TAGCACGGAGGAGTACGCTTTTTGTGCTTTGTCAATCGCTACTGTGAAATGAGATCTGATAAAAATGTAAAGAGGTGAGGAGGAGGACACTGAAGCAAGCTGAAATTCCTGATGGGCTATAAATGTGAAAATTAAATTAAAACATAATGCATGAAACACGTCAAAAACAATAGGTGATGAACGTTGTAAATGGCGCGATAGAGGTAATTGTTTCTAATTACTACCCATAATAAAAATTACAGTAATATAAAATATAATGATAATGATGGTGATGTCTAATGGTATGTCTTTATACTGTTGCAATAATAATACCGATTCTCTGCAATTAATGTATGTTGAGCGAGAAAGAATGCGGTACTTGTAACATGATTGATTGTACAGCAGCGGTTGGGGAAACATACATGTATGGTCAAATGGGGAAAAATACGTGCATGGAGGCAAATATTGTGCGAAATGTGCTGCTACAACAGGTATAGTTTTTTATTAAATTCTTTAGTTGCCTTATAATGTAAATGGCAGTAAGCATACACAACATTCACCATGCACGAGCGATGGCTCTGTTTGCATTTGGTGTATACTTACAGCCATGGAATGGCGGATGATCTGATGATGATGACGACGACAAAGACAACAAGAATGACAAAGGTAATTAAATGAGACCTAGAAAATTAAATGAAGGAACGAAGTATACTTAAAATTTTCTGGTTGATTTTTTGGAAAGCTGGGGAAAGTATAAGAATTGTTCTGGAGTGTGTTGTGTGTTTATAGCTGAGTGTGTGCAGTGCGTTACAAGTCACCGGTGGCCCATGAATAGGGTGGTGAGTTCACGAAGGGTTCGATGGGTGGTGACCACTCATTTATCATTTTACAAGGGGCTACCGGCTAAAAAGTGGCTCCCGAAAGCGTCGGTGACCGGCGGCAGCCAGTGTCCGTGAAGCACTGAGAGTGTGTGCATGTTTGTCGGTTTAATGGTAACTTTGTCTGTGCATACATGTTTTGATAATTTTGCAGTGGGTAAGAAGTAGGTGGTGAAACAAAATATGTATTTGGCTGACAGCCTGACTGAGTAGCTGAGTGACGGGGAGGATGGATGGCTATTTAACTTGACTTACATACGCTGTGGTTCTCTCTTATACTCAAGAGGTAAAGGATAGGAATGTAATACAGTAGTATATACCACCAGGTAGGTATTTATTATGTAGGGCTTGTGGTAATGATGGTGGCCACGGTGGCGTTGGGATTGGGAATCGAAGGACGACGACGGAAAAAAGGAGGAGGGAACGAAACCGAGGTACTTGATACAAAAGGAAGGATACACGATCCCAACGACGCTGCTACTACTCGTCCATTAGTAAGTGGATAAATGTGAGTAGGGGCTCAATGAAGGAGCCTCTTCCTCACAAACTTTGTCAGACAGGTACGTTTTCTGTGTATTTTTTGCTAGCTATGGGTTTTCGTGTACGCACGAGTCCCATTTTTTGTGGAAATTGGAGAGTCTGCCCGCAGAATTGCAAAAGTTTCTCTGGGGACTATAAGAGGTCGGCTTCAGAAGAAGGAGAAAATTTTGCAAGAGATTAAAAAATGCAAAAGTGTTGTCTCTTGTTGTTCAGAGTCTGGACAGGCGAAAAATATAGAAAGGAAAATAAATCAATAAAAGTAAGAATATTGTCTACATTTTTCCCGTCTGCTGGAATTATTAGTCTAGTAGCAATAAAGCTGTTACGTAATAAATACATACAACTGCTACAATCGTCCGTGATGACGCGGTAAATGATACGTTTGTATCTAGACTGTATTGTCGTTGTACTTGGTGTGCAATTCAGATACGGAAAAATGAGTGAAATGGCATTTGGCGCTGTCAAAAGGAATAGGCAAAGGCAAGGAACGGGGAAACGGAAAAGCATGATACCAAGTATGCCGTATCGTTGTTTCGGGGAAACGCTACACACAATGGAACCTGGTAGTTACCCAATTATCAGAGCATTGGTTTTGATTGCCAAAGCCCAGCAGTCATTTGATTGACCAAGGTTCGAAAAAATGTATGAATGTGATGCTAAAATAAGATAAGGAGAACGATGACAATGAAAAGAAAAGAACAGGCACGCGCGAGGTCAGAAAGACGAAACGAAAGTGTTCATTAGCTGATTCGCCGAAAGAACTGATGCGTCAACAAGGCAAGAGAATTTCTCGGACTGAAATTAAGCATACTTGACACACGATACATGACAGTGTGTAAATGAAGCCGGATAACTGTTCTGCGAAAAGCAGCGTACCGTAAAAACTGAATTAAGCGCAGCTGCGTTTATTTCATATCATCGAAATTTTACAGCCTTATCGCAGCTGCGTTTATTTCAGGACTGCGCCTATTTCAAAGAGAATTTCTCGGACTGAAATTAAGCATACTTGACACACGATACATGACAGTGTGTAAATGAAGCCGGATAACTGTTCTGCGAAAAGCAACGTATAACGAAAAACACAAAACTACTTGTGCGAAGTGGCGTTGGTACATGGTATATGTATTTACCTATGTATAAATCTCATGTTTGCAGCAGATATGTGCAGGAAACACAACGGTAGGATTTTATGCTGATTCAATGTTGGTAGCAAATATATTAATATATTTGATTTATTATGTGCGTCATTTTTTTGTGCAATACATTATGCAAAAACGGTGTAGCCTACCACAATCGGAAAGGTAAATAAAAATGCGGAAAAAACGGAACAGGAAATCGATCTAGCCAGGAATTATTTTATTTTCAGTCATTTTTTTGTGCAATGCATTATGCAAAAACGGTGTAGCCTACCACAATCGGAAAGGTAAATAAAAATGCGGAAAAAACGGAACAGGAAATCGATCTAGCCAGGAATTATTTTATTTTCCCACGTCAGAGTTGCATTTGATGCAAACATTTTATTTTGAGTGTACTGATGAAGCATGTGTAAAAGAAAATTCATTTTACTTCTTTTATTACAAACCATGGTAAAAAGGGGGAAAATGAAAGAAAAAAAGTTTTTGCAATGCAAGCTTCACGCTGGTACATGACCAATTGGACAGAGACGGTGTAGCACTGAGCGAAATGAAATCGAAAATTTTCACACAAAAGGGTTTGGGCGAGGAAAAAGTACATACATATGCCATTAAATACTGCCACATCAAGGTAAGCTTGGTAGAACAGAAAAGGTAATTGAAACAGAGTTTGTAAATAGGATTATTAATGTTAATTATTGTTCATGGCTTCATCTAAAGTCGTCATCCTTATTACTGTAATGTTATTACATTTCGGTTCTGTTTTCGGTAAAAAAGAACAACAGTGGAGAAAAAAGAAACACTCTGTGATATTTACCTAGAGAATGGTTATATTTGAGTAAGGGAATTTTGTAACAAAAGCTTAGGAATGGTTGGAGAAAGAGTTTTACAAGTGAGGACAGAAAGGACACTCCTCAATGTGTGCTGAGGATGTGTGTTTCGACAACGAAAATCAATGTTGTACGTCACACTAGATAGACAATTCCTGTTTTTGCCCAAGTGCATGTTCCCTTGCATTTTCCAGCAACAACAATGATAACAACGGCGACGGTGAAGCATATTAGCAAAAATTGGGTTTTTATTTATAATCAGTCTTGACTGAAATAAGTATATAGTTTTGTTGCTTTGTCCCCGGCCGTTCGTCCGTATCCTCTCGATAACTTTTGACGAAGATGGAATTTTAAAATTTCCATTTTTCGCTAATCCATAGGTTGAAGATGAGCGTTTGGAGTCAACCCCTTAGGAGTCATTTTTTCACAGCCATTCAAATTTTCACATGGCAACCATGATTGAAAGTTGGTGTACAGATGACAGATAGATGGTTATGAAGTTTTACAAAGTTTTACCCATATTGGTCGACCTCTGTGACCCCCAGGGGGCTTCAGAGTTTTAAAATTGTTTCGCCCATAACTTGTGAATGGCCGCTTCAATTTAAATATGGTTTACAACAAACGACTCCTAATACAACAGCTTTAACATAGGTACACAAATTACTTAATATTTGCATGGCTAACTGGAAGTTTAGTCGAGGTTTAGATGGTCGGTTAACTTTTTTTTCCTTTAAGATAAGGTCGTATTTTACAGTTTACCAGAGCAAAGTTTATTATAATATAGAGAAGGGAAAGGGGAAATGGTGATGTTGCACCTGTTCACACAGAGTGCTCTTAGAAGGGGCAGTGAAAGTACTACTCACTCAATTTTGGTCAATTTGTCAACAAAGCAGTTGAGAAACATTGAGTTTGGGCTTGTGCATAAAAAACGTAACGCAAAAAATGAGAATTTTTGGAAAACACGACCCCCCCTTGTCACAGGTTGTCACAAAATATCGAACCCCCCACCTTCTGATGTCACATCTCTATATCTAGGTATTGCACAGAGAATTCAAAGTATGTGTGTGCAGTGCGTTACAAGTCACCGGTGACCCATGAATAGGTTGGTGGTTCACGAAGGGTTCAATGGGAGGTGACCACTCATTTATTATTTTACAAGGGGCTACCGGCTAAAAAGTGGCTCACGAAAACGTCGGTGACCGGCGGCCGCCAGTGCCCGTGAAGCACTGAGAGCACAATGTGTTTTTGAACTCGAATTGTTCGAAATGGTGCAGCTAGGTGCAGAATTGTTCTGACTTGATTACACTCAAGACTTAATAAACATACAAAAAAAGAAATTTCTTAAAAAAAGATTAAGCACGGGACACGCGAGATAATTAACTTTTAAATCTAGCTATTTCATACATAAAAAAGTACAAAAAATAAGGGCGCACCACCTTTTGTTGCGGCACACAAATAGGTGAATAGTGAAGTTTGTTACGAATGACTAGTTTATAATAACTGAAGCTGCTTATATAAATTGTGTTTTGAAATGCCATTATAACTGACGTTTACTCAAACAGTAATCAAAGCAATGAATCTGCTAGAAATGCTGCAACTGTATCATACACAACAGCAGCACTGCTGCAAAAATCAAATTCAGCACCTATTTGATGGGTTTTTTGAGAATATCCGAAGAAATAAATGCATAAAAGCACGTATGGTAACATACTTATATGGCTTTTTTCAAATGATTAAATTTAAAAAATTGTAAATACGATAACAGTCACAGAAATACAAACCCCCCCACTCCCCTATGTCACAAAATATCAAGCTTTGACTAACACCTTCCCCCTTCCACCCCCATAGCGTTACGTTCTTTATGCACAAGCCCTATATTATTAAATGGATATAAATGGTTCGGCTTCAAAGCACTCACTTTTTTCAATTTTCTCAAAGAAAATTGAATACAAGATTTTAGAGTCACACAGGATCACTTTAACTACTGACTCGGAACACAAGTGGTCATATAGTCAAGAGAGCGTATTGAAGTGAGATCTAGATAAAAAAGGATGCATAAACCCGATTCTAACGAATAATTGCAAAAATTTAAAACAAAATACTCTACAAGTCATGCATTACTTCTGGCCGTTAAACCAAATTCTTGTAGACAGACCGACAGACAGCACTATTTTATCTCCATTCCAGTTTCCCGTTACTAACTAAATAATTTTTTTGTCTTGCTCTTTTGCTTTTCTTTCTTTTTTGCTAGCAGATTGCACTCTTCCACTATTCTCCGTTCTGGCTTCCCTTTTCCGATTCTTACCGACATTTAGCATTATGTGAACCGTTATACACTGTACTTGTTAGTATAACGCGACGAGAGAGGAAACGAGGAAGTGTAACTTGTCACACAAGTAACGAAGTAACACTTGTTTCCCTATTTTTCGTCTTTACCAACCAGCAGCAGCAGTATTCCAAGCAGGCTTGGTATTTTGCACATTTTCTCTCTTTCTCTTTTCCGTTTGCCCATTACATCGTACCCTACAAACCCGTGCCGTGTCACTGTGTACACAAGGACAGTGTTGCAAAAAACCGAGTGATCAAGTAATGTATCGCTTATCCTCTTATCACTATTACTTCTGCATGGACGTGTCACGACTGCTGCTGCTGCCCTTCTCAATTTAATGTGCATATAATGTATGTACATACCTACCGGCATACCTTTACAGTTATAAAAGATGAGGAGGGAGAACTATACAAAAGGATCGAAAACAAGGAACGAAAGAACAAGAGATCCCCACGGGATCTTCACGTCACCCTCATCATGATGATGAGGAGCACACCAAAATTTCCATCAACCCGTGTTTGCTAGCCTACATTTGGTGATAATATCTCTTTTCACTCTCTGTAAAATGTTTTTTACAAGAGCCAAGCCTGGGAAGTGTATCGATCTGTGGTGTTTTTAGTGTGTATTTACGCCTACTTCATGCCTTTTCTTACTTCCTGATACTTTAACGAACATCAACCAGCATCCCTATCAAGGTTCACATCTAGTGACCACCACTCATTTTTTATGTGTTGTAAGGTGACACCGTGTGTTTGACTTGTATGTTTCCTAGCATGATCACCAAGTGGTACCTACAACAAGTTGTACTATTTACTTTTATGATGGGGTGCATGCAGGACTCTTTCTTAATGGAAAAATGCGAAATGTGAGTATAAGATAAAAGAAAACAGTGAAAGGAGGTTGATAAAGAAGGGTGAGCTTGTAATAAATGCAACTTACTTGGCAGCTCTGACATGCTGTGATTTTTTTGCCAATGTCAGAAGTTGAATTAAATCTTGGTGTAGCCCGCTGTAGAGAGAGAAATGAAGAGTCCGACGGAGATTCCACAAATCACTCGGTGCGTTCCCGTACACCCAAAGACAGGCACGACCAGTCACACACAATTTTCAGATTGTTAACATTATTTCTACTAAAGTAGTCACTCCGTTTCTACTGTCAGCTCGTGCACGTTACGTATTTTGACACTAAATATCCAAACGTTTTTGTTTTGGAAATTAAAAAGTTTCTTAGGGAAAACTGGCGAAAGAATTGAAGCAGACACGTTGCTCAGGTTTAACGATGATGAAAAAAATGTCACTCTTATTAAATTATTAAAAATTGGATGAACCGGCGGTAAAGATTATAAATAGATTTCTGATTCTTTCCCACTGGAAAAATAATGGTTAATAAAGGTGCTGCTTTCAGACACAGGTGGACAGACGGGTAGATGCATGCCTGTTTTTGATTTTTATACGTCCTTGTGTGTAAGCTTGTACCCCTCTCTGCGCTGTTTTTTTGCAAAAGGGTAACCTCTTAAGACGAAAACTTCTAAAACGAAGCGAGAAAAAAATTCTTGCTCTTCTGACGATGTGCTCCGTAGCTGCTGGCTGAGCTGCTTCTTCTCCTCCGACCAACTGAACCTGCTTCACATCATCACAACACGCTGAAAGTGAGATCCTCTCCTTACTGCTGCTGCCTTTGCTGCGAGTCGTGTTGTTTACGAGAATGATAATGATTACGATGCTGATGGTAGTAAAATTAAAGGAAGATAGACGAATCACTGATGATGAGTGTTTCCCCTGCTTATCATTCCTTTATCATGCTTGCTCTCTCCTGCCCATCGTCAACTAAACTAACATGCAACCAGAAAACGATAGAGATTTATTTGATGGTTCTCACATTATTATTTATTCTCTTCTCTCTTTTTCGGTCCTCCACCGGATCACACAACAAAAAGTAAGTCAGCAAAAGAGAAGGAGATGTCGATCAAGAAAAACTGCACGATGAGCAGCACCGCATGCACAGGGAGAGAGAGACCACAGCCACAACGACAAACCACTAAAATGCCTCTCCTACTTTTGATTACAGAGCTGTAATGTGGTACGTATGTATGTATATAGTTGTCGCAAAATGTATTACTCCACAATTCCAGTGGAGCAAAGAAGAAGAAAAAAAACCTGTCGTACCTATCAAGCCGCCCATAAAAATAATAAATCTGCGGTTGCTGCTGCTCCTTGACGCGATGACTGACTGGAAACTATGCTGGAATTGCTCACTAGTACTATTACTACTGCTGCTGCTGCTACTACTACAACTACTACTCTTACTATTTATTATAAAAGGTGTAGAGAGTCACCGTAGTGGCCCCACTTGTTTTCTGCTTGTTGGGTCGAAAATGGGGAGATAATTAGGTAGACAGATAAACCAGTGGTGGACAACTGTGTGAGAACATGGTTGCTAGTGGGGAGCTGGGGAAGTTGTAGTAAGTAATTTAGCTAAATGCAAAACGAAAACTTTTCCAGTCATTCCAATAACTCCAGAACAGTGGTAATATTTTATGTACATGTAGTCACAGTCTGGATTCTGGATGAATGTATGTTGTTGATATATTGTGGTTGCACGCACACACTCACTCTCCCTGTGTGAGAAGCTTTTGTCTGACCAAGCGTGTGTGTATCATTCTAATGTGATCATGCACAAAAAGTCTTTGTAAAACTAGTCGGCAACAAGTTATAACATGGGGATGGCACACAAATCAAATCAACAACTCTCATTCCGAAGGAAAATAGTGTGAGTGGGTAGGTAATGCTAATATTTATAATGGATGATGATGACGATGATAATCATATATCAATCTAAATGAAGTATGCTGTCATTCTTGATGAGAGGATTCTACTGATTTAAATATTGATTATGATGATGAACATGACGTTGGCTTAGTGCACATAGCAAGAACGACCCGGTAAAAAATTAATTATTAGAATAGAATGTGTGCATTGTCCCAAATGCCAAAGTGCACTCCATACAGAAATTAAATCACATTTCTGTGTGTGCGTGTGTGTGTGTGTGTGTGTGTGTACTTTACTTTGGTGTCCCATAATGGTTCCATTGATCTGATTTTGCTTTTCATTTAAGTTTTTACCCCCACGCAATTCATGAATACCACTAAATTAATCTTTGTACTGCTGCTGCACATTATCATAACACAACTCGTCGAATAAATTTTTTGTAATTGAGTTTATTTTAAGAGAAAAACCTTATCTTCCGTCTCTTTTTCATGCATGAGATTCTGCAGAGGTTATCACATTTTTCGTTTTTTATAGAATGGCTGATGTTCACAGAATAACTAGATTAGCAACGGTCCTCACAAAGACGAAACACATGACTAGGCCCAGTGTGGAGCGCCGTCACCAAAATAAATCTGATTGAAATTGGAAAATATTTATTCAACTATTTATGAAAATTAAGTTTGCGACGGCTCGGGCATAATACCAGTAAAGAAAGGAGACGAGGTTGTGAGAGCGCGTGTGTGTGTGGAACATAGACTGCTTCGAGATGTACTATTATGTAATTTTAATTTTACTCGAGTATAGCGTGACTATAGCAAAAGTGAGAATAAGAAAGCAAGCAAGAACACTCTAGCAATTTAGCAGTTACTGTTAACAGGCAAATGCAAAATGCAAACAAAGTCATCAAAGTTATCTTCATGCACGACGGACAAACTACACTGCTGTTATGCCAGCTAATGACACGCACAAACACATACGACAGACATTATAATCACCATCATCGACCCAGTACATTTTCCATTTCCAAGAGTTCTCTTGGAAATGGAAATCTCTTTCTCTCTTCGCCCTCCTCCACATTTTCCCCCTTATCGGCGGCGGCAGGATTACCGACCGTCTTGACCGTCGTTTATCTTTTACATTTGTTATCATCATCCTTGTCGTGTACATATACGTTTGGGCTATACTCTCGTAAATGTACTCCTCTGGCACAGCAGCTTATCTTGATCGCCTTCTCAACTTACAATCAAAGAAACAACAAGTAGTCAAGATAAAGCTTTTTGACAACATCAACAACAACAGCCTCATAATAACTTCTTCTTTGCTTCTGTACTGCTGGTGTGTGTGTTCTTGTTTCTGCCTTGCTGATGATGAATAGCAAATGCTGATATAAATGAACATCTTGTTGTGCTTTTCTCAAATTCAAAGGTGGCATCACCAACGTTGCATTTTTGCTTCATTCAAATGAACACAGGGATAAGTTGTGATCCTCGAAGCACATGTCGTACTCCCTTTTTTCATTTCTCAACAGATTTAGTTTAACATGCATATCTTGAGTGTGTTTAACACAGACTCAAAAATCAGACGATTATAGTAACGTGATATACAGCACAGCTTAAAGATGAATATTCTTTACATAGATTTACATGGCATGTCCATATCTAATTGCAATGTAAAAATGCAATTAGCTGTCCGCTTTATGCATGCAACATTCCTCCATATTGTCTTGATGGTAAACGTAATGGAATGGTGGGATTAGGAATGGTATTATTGCCATTATCCTTTTGTGATTACTGGAGAGAAATAAGTAGTACATAACCGAAAATGAAAAAGTTGTCACAAAGAACAAAAAATATCCAAGTCACAAGATGATCTACAAAAAGAGTCACCAGGTCACCCGTCAAAGGGGAATAGATGATGATGATGATGACGACGATGACGACAGCGGGTATATGCTACCTAAGATTAAAAGAAACTTGATGTCAAGAACAATGGTACCAGTGTTTTTGCAAGTACTAATAGCTAATTTGCATTTTCGCATGTTACCAAAACATGTTCCATGTAGTTGCTTGGCAGTATTCAGGAACTTTTACAATTAGCATGTGTATCGTCGTCAACATTTTGGTTGGAATGTTTGTTCGTCCATCTACAAATTTGTTTTGCGTTCTCTCACCTCTCAGAGAACAAAATCAGAGGCGCACATTCCTTCACACAAACAAGACCCGAGAGGAAGGTTGAAGGTTCTTCTTGCTGTGGCAGGCCAAACATTGACAGTAAACAAGCTTTAGCAGTCTTAAACCAAGCGCATTTTTGAAATAATAAAAAATCCCCTACGTTTCATTGCGCCGCACACGGACTACAACGTGCACTTTGGTATTTGATGCAGAAAAGGACAGAGAGGCAGGTTCACTACTTCATAATGACTTTGTTCACACAAGTTGCAACTTGCAACCCAATTGATGGATAAGCTTTTACATGCTGTAGCCTAAACACATAAAGGCAACCAAAATGACTGAATTTTTAATCACTGCAAAGGTGAACCTTTTTGCTGGCATGTCTGAGTGCATATGCTTGCATATGGGGACGAGGACGGCAACGGCAAACATTAATTATTGTACAAGCCATTGTACTAGAACAACAGTGGTTCTAAAATTCTGGGAGAGAATCTGGAAATAAAGGAAACGGGTGCTCATTTATTTAAGATAATGATGAAGCGAAGAATTTCACGTGAAAGCATACACATGTAGGCAATTTCCATTGCTCATTAATCATTTGTTGTAATCCACCAAAAACTACTAAATCCATCATTCTTCTCCTATATTCCAGCATCACTGTTTTTGTAGACAACTTGGTACACAACACAACTTCTTTTTTTGTAGGAAAACCTTTCAACAGCGCTCACATATTGCTAAACTTTTATCGATTTTTTTTCCACTGCCAGCACTGCTAGAGAAGAAACCCAACAGAGGCTAATAATAATGTGGATACACTATACGCGTAACTATTGCTAATGAATAATGGATTTCGCAAATGGGTATATCATGTGTCGTCAATATAATAAGTCATAAAAACGACGTTAAATCCCAATTTAAATAATATATTACTCAATATTGCATAAAAGTGGATTGGATTTAGACAAAGAGAACCCAGTAGTTTCATAATAGTCACGATAAATATATAAATAAACATTTCCATTTCCCATCAATATCCCAGGAGAGTAAAGCTGCAGCGCTAAAAATAAGTAGGGTCTCTCGGTTGGATACGGACACAAAAAATCATGATGCACAACAATATTTTTTTGACAATTTTTGGCCGAGTGAGGAACCTGTCAGCAAATGATTTTTGCCGTCAGCGTCATTCTCATCATAAAGAGGTAATTGAAACGAGCAGGAAAACCGAGAATGCTAAACGTGTGTACAATTTATTCTCTTTTTTCTTACTCATCTTCATCTTCCCCATTTTGTGTCGTCCTTTTTTATGACAAGCTCTCATCATCAACGTGATCGTCATTTCGAATGAGTATTAACAAGACAAACAAACTCTTTTTTGCATTGGTATGCTTGGAAAAATATTGAATCGATCAACATCAACAGGATCGACTACATTATCATGGTTCAACTCGCTATTATCAGTATTTACTGCGCAATTAATAATTTCAAACTTTTCATTACATTAGCAGAAAGTTCCAAGTCGGAGATCCTTCTCATATTTATATTATAGGTACTATAGGTGCTATTACCAAGGAGGCTGGAGAAATAAAAAAGTAATAATATGCTGGTTTTGGTATACCTACTTGTTGATAATTATTTTTTATGGTGCATATGGGATGTTGTACAGCCAGCAGCATGTCGACGAACATTTTCTTTAGTGCATACACAGACACGTGTAATGAATTAGATTGTGATTGGATTCGATTGGAAGAACTGGAAAAGACAACTTTAAGATGGAGATATGACTATGACGACCACGCCGACCAATTTTTGCACGGTAAGATACATACAGTAATAAACTGTGTGAAACAAAGACGTATTAAAGTAGCGAATGAAAGAAATATGAAGGAAAAACGCTTCTGCTCTTTGCTTCTGTTGCGGGGTCAAACTTTTGTCTACTTATAGAGGAGGCCATAAGCTACGGTACACAAAATTTGGTGCAAATCGCCCTATAAATATCTGAGATACATATATATGTCATATATA